>BQNB010036655.1:21150-49974 GCA_026074375.1 Tanacetum coccineum | reverse complement strand
ATATTAGGAATGAGTCTCCATGTTCCTTACAAGGAAAGGAGTCTCGGTTTGACTTCTTTGAAAAAGAAACAAACCACTGTTTACGGTTTTATCGTTGCATTAATACTATTAATAGAATCGCAAAATTCAATTTTAGTATTTTCGATAATACTTTCTTTAAAGAAAATTAAATACCCATGCTTATAAGATAAAGAATTAATTTTTGATAAAGCTAGGATCCACCTTGACATAACCACCACCGCATCAGTTGATCTGCAAGTGATGATGGTAATTCAAGGGGTAATTAACGTTTAATAATTGCATCCAATGCAACTCCTACATTATGGGATTCTACTTTATGTACATCACATGTGAACATTCAAACGTGAAAAAGTGAGCATGTTTATCCCATCATATGCCACGAGTTAAGGTCTCACCTATCTTAACTTGATTAAGTCGGTCCAACAAAAACTGTGATTGTATAGCACTTAACGTCTCCCTAATAAGTGTATTATATCACCTTGGGTTACAAAACCATGAATAAGTCTCACTAATCATGGAAGAGTAAGTGCAAGTGTTTTTCTAGTTAGATGGCAAAAAGACTTCGGTTTTAAAGGGTATAAATTTTGACGTGTCAAAACCATGTACAAAGAGCATGCAACAACTTTGTATCATGAATTTTATAAAAACTTTAATTTAAAAACACATTATGAACTATAAATTGCTTGTCTAATGATGGAAGATTTTATATCTGATGTAAGTCGAATCCACTTTTGACTTTTTGCATTATATAGTTCATAATAAATCTTATTTCGATAATCATTAGTGATGTTTATATTTGTTTTTCGAAAAACCCTTTGCTTTGATGTACAATACATAACAATTTATCAAAAGGAAACAAATAAACATAAACAACTAAAACATATATCCGATTAACACATTAATCACTTACCACATGCATAACCAATTGATGATAACCTAAAATCTATGATATTTAAATTAAAGACACATAGCCTAAAACTGTCAAAATAATTTAAATTTCACTTCAGGTTACGTCAGAGTGTAGCTAGATTCTTCTCGAGCCTTAGATCAAAACTACAAAGCTGTAGATCTACAAGTCGTGGACCACCCACAAAAATTTCAAATTGTTTCGATATCGGATGAATTTATTATGAATTTTTTACTAACAGGTGTCATAACACTTACAAAAAACGTAAAATTCAACTAATACACATCAAGATCCGATTTTTATCATCAATTATGCATGTTTTAACACTTAACAATTATTATACATTCATATATCATATATCACATGTCATCATCCATGGTAAACTTGCAAGATTCACCATGGATCTCATCAATTAACGTTTAATAAAACGAGAAGATTCATATTAACAATTAATACATTCCGATTATTAACAATTAAACTACGATATCCATCAAATAAAAAATTGCATACATCTTAGGGTTTTGTCTAATTAAATTTATTAACCCTAAGTAGGGTTTATGAACACAAGATCATCATAAAAAATTAAGACAACATCAAAACCTAGCAATTTTTAACGTTCTTGATAACAATTATGTAATTTATAGATCTATATGACCGGCTCTTGACGCCACTGTTGGAATTAGTAGACATTAAGATCATATTAACTATTAATAAATACGAGCACGCAGCGGAAGACTAGCACGTAAGATCATTCACATAGTCATATAAATTAACATAATAATAATAAAAGAAAAGCGTACCTTTTAGCAAATCTTGAATTAATAAATCAAGAACAATATAAGATCAAAGTATGATCTCTCTTTGGATTCGTACACACGTTTGTTAGCGATTCAATTAGAATGCTAGTTCTTTTATAAACAATAAGCAAAACAACTTACTTTAAGTTGATTAATCAAATCGGTTTTCCCACTTGGTTGGGTGTAGCCGATTGACTCAACACGAGAGAAGGGGAAGAGAAAAGAAGTTTTACTTTTAGGGTTTCACCAAAGAGATATCAAAACAATAAGCCTTGATTTGTTTATTTAGGCATAATGAATTTGTTATAAGGAAACAAATTCCTACCTCCTCTTGTTGAGGTATAACCGGCCCCAAACACAAGCCCACAACCCAAGCCAAAACTTCTCTTTTCTCATTATTTAACATTAAGTCCTTTATGTTAACATTTAACGACCGTTAAATAAATTTCGTTAAGTAACTAATTAATTAACGACCGTTATCTTATTATTTACACAATTAATATAAATTAATTAATTATATTTATTGAATCCAAACACTATCGTGTGCGTCTCCAAAGGCCCGAGTCGCATTTCGGACATATATTATTTACGTGTATATTCTTTCATTTTCAGCCTCTTTTTGAACATTTTTAACAAATAATTCAAACTCATCATCTCGTTTATCATGAGCATTTTTTTCTTGTTAAACTGGTTCATCATTAACCTTCACATTTGGATAATCAAATATAATATCACTATTAATTTTATCATCACCAAATGTGGGATTAATAATGTTAGGTTACTCATGATACTTTTGTTCATCGTCACTTTTTTAGTATAATTCATTTATGAAGCTCATAGATAGATTAGATACCTCAATGATGAAATGAGAATCATATATTGGCCCATTGTCAGAATCACCGTGTGCTTGTTGAATCCGTGCCATCATGCATACCGTAGCTTTCAGTTCTTCAAACTCTTCTACCTTAAATGCATTCGCAAGTAAAAAACATTATGTTCATCACTAAGATAATCTCAGATTCATTTTCTTAGCAAGCAACATTTGTTCCTGAAAATAATTTGAATCATGAGCCCTTGGCTTCAGACAGTCTCTAGCATAATGACCGTTGACATTGCAGTTATAACATTGAACATTAGTAGCATTCCCAAAATTTGCCATAATTCTTAGAATCCTCTGTGCATTTGTAGTATTCGCATCATCCTTATGAACATACACATTTCTAGCAAAATCTCCTTGATTATCAGTAATCCTTCTCACATATCGACTACTATTCCCAACAATTTTTATTTGAATATCCACATGATTAGCTTGAACAATTGCTTGATTTCTTGTATTCGAAGAAGTGCGAGGACGATTGTTTGTTGGTGTAGAATAATGTTGCGTAATTTCACGAGAAAGGAGCATCGTCACATTTGCCAGACTATATTATTGATTATCATAAATTGCTTCTCCTTGATAATCATCACCATAACCAATCACCAAAGGAGGATGTGTAACATAGTAAGCACGTGGAGATTAAGAAGATGAGGAACTTGCATAAGTGTTATTAACTAGATCAAGAGGATCATGTGTCTTTGCAGCCCTTTTTGCTCTTGAAGCATTCATAAGTGTTTCATATTGTTTAAGATGATCAAACAAAACATCAAAATGATATGTGTTCAGATTCTTTGACAAACGAACATTTGTGACATATTTGCACCACTATGACTGTAAGGATTAAAAATATAAAGGTACATGAGTATACACCCTTAAAAGGAATTTAGAAATCTTGTTTATACAATCGAACTATTGAGACTACACAATAAACCATCACAAAGGTATAACAAGTGATGACTTAACATTAGCAAACTATGATTTATCAATATATAAATATAAATATAAATATAAATGTAAATGTTGATTAAGATGAAATTCACTACAGTAATTAACAACATAGCGAGCTTAATGGCCAACCATGTAAACTCGACATCTTAGCTACTTCTTCGACTCTACGTTCATCAGGATACTCTGTATCTACAAATATTAGTATCATTATCCGATCATCTTCCTTATTCGAAACCGCCAAAAAAGTCAAAACATAACTTTGTTTCCTAATCGGTAAGTTATCTTTGCCTGGAAAACATAACTACTTCTATGATGCACGTATTGGTAAACAAAGATGATTACACATATATCCGTAGGCTTTTAAAGTAAAGACTTTACATGTTGAATATTAATAATTAAACAATACATCACGCACATGAACGAATGATGTGTTTGGATCATTAATTATATCAAAGATTAAATTTTGAATAAGGTTTTGGGATGATTGTTCCTTTTTCTCACATCTTAATGTGCTAATGAGGATTATCTTGGAATAACGCTTTATTTTTGTTTTCAATCCAAAACTATAATATATGAGTAAGGATCCGGTGGGAAGAAAAAATAAATGAGAAGAATGAGAAATAATTATAACCATATATTTGAGATGCATCGACTTAAATTAGATGCATCTCTATTCATTTACATGCATATCAATTAGCTTCGAAACTGATTTTTAAGTGAAAACGATGCAAAGTAGTATTAGTAAGGAATTTGACCCGCAGAGAACAAAAAATACATTGTATTAACCTAAAAAGTATATGTGTATGTTCTAATTTTTCCACATCTAAATTGAAAAACCAATTTTTGTAAAATTACCACCAAATCAGGAAAGATTTAGTATATTTCCTATAAATTAAAAAACATCATGTTTTTTCCGCATCTAGACGAGTACCCGTGCATAGCGACAACACTTTATAGCAGCGGATAGTTGTAGTGATAAAAAACGTTTATGGGTTATAAACGAAAATTAATAAAAGTTTGAGGATTTAGAGATTGAACATAATGTTTTGAAACCCGGTTGGACCCGGCCTGTTCAACCAGCTCCGGTCGAAAAAACAGGTTAAATTAAACGGGATGTTGTATTTTCAAAACCCGATTAGACCCATCGGGTTTGAAGTAATCTGGGTCAACTTGGTTTGACCCGATGGTCGAACTGGTGACCCGGTTACTCGATCGGGTCTATTAGAAAGCCGGTTTTCAAAATATTGATTAAACTTTCAAGACGTGTATTAACAGTGTGTTAATACTTTCCAGTTAGTGAATTCCTTCCTAAAATAGTGTAATGACTTCCAAAAATAGTTTCAATATTTCACTTTCAAGAATTGAAGGTTTATCCATTATAGATAGTATAGATAAAATTGTTACTCTATTATATTCATTATTCTAATAAAGGGTAAATCGCACAAAAAAGTATCCTACTATAGCCCAATTTGAATTTTAGGTATCTAATTTTTTTTCTTCTCAAGTCATTACTATTCTTGGTCTAAGTCTATCCTGATCAACTAATCAGGGACTGTCATCCAATGAACCTGCTGAACTCCGAATCATATTTTAGAGAGAGCTCTTAGATAAGTGATCCACTGTTCCTTTGTTCTACTGATATCGTATGCACCTGAGACATGAATTTTAATCAATCTTTAGGTTCAACATTATGTTCTCGATTTCTAATTATTTTGACTATATGAGACTACTAAATTGAACATATCAATTTAGTCTCGGCCAGTCCTAGCACTTTTAAGTCAACATTAAATTATCGAGGGGCCCATGGATATCGCTTTCCCGTTTAGGCGAAAGGAACAAATAAACTTTGAATACATAGAACTAGTCAACTTATCATGTCATGCCTAGCATATCCTTTAGAACCGGCATTTACGCGCAGCGTTTGAATAAACTAAAGTATAACAGACTTGAAAACCTAGAAACCTGATGTATCTTCATTTTAAGAATAGAAGATATTATCATCTTAGAGTTACTCGTGATAGTTATCCATGAAGTAATCTCTCTAAGTACGGGTTTCTCTTATACTTAATTCCCATTAAGTACTCATGAGTGTTGCAGCATTCTTTATGCTATGTCTAAACGCTATAGACAATCTACTAACACTCCATGACAGTCTTAATTCAATACTTACTTCCTGCAGTATGAGCGACTAAGGAGATTTGAGTAAACTAAGTACCCAGGAAGTAGATTCTAAACATGCAAAAATGAAACACAATGACAATCAATAGTAAATGGTAGCACACATTGCTTATAATGTTTCAAATTCAAACTAACAACTGAAACTTTATTTTACCTTTCAATCCAATGCTCCTAGCATGTTCATCGTGTCTGGACTTAGTCAATGCCTTTGTGAACGGATCAGGTGGATTATCCTCTGATCGTATGTGTTTCACAATTACGTACCTTTCTTCTACTTTGCTTAGAACAAAATGGGATTTTCTTTCAATATGCTTTGACTTTCTGTGATCCTTAGGTTCTTTAGTCAAGACGACTGCACTCTCATTATCACATAATATTTCAATGCCTTGTACTGTTGGAACAACTCTAAGATCTCCAATGAAATTGTTCATCCAGATAGCCTCCTTAGAAGCCTCACAAGCTGCAATATACTCAGACTCGCATGTAGAGTCTGCCACTGTATTTTGCTTTGAACTTTTCCATGTCACCACTCCCCTATTTAGTAAGATTACCCAACCAGATTGAGAACGAATATCATCTTTATCTGTTTGCCAACTTGCATCACAATAACCAGTCACTTTGAGTTCTTCTTCTCCACCATAAACTAAGAACCTATCTTTACTATTTATTAAATATTTAAGAATATTCTTTACAGCTGTCCAATGACCTTCGCCTTTTCCAGGATTCTGCTGATGTCGACTCACCATGCTCAAAGAAAATGAGACATCAGGCCTTGTACACGTCATGGCATACATGATTGATCCTACAGCCGAAGCATATGAGACTCGACTCATTTTGTACAGTTCTGCATCAGATTTTGGACATAGATCCTTACTAATCTTTATGCCATGATGTAAGGGCATATTCCATTTCTTAGAATTCTCCATTTTGAATCTTTTTAAAATTTTATCTAAGTACGTGTCCTAACTAAGTCCTATAAGACATTTTGACCTATCTCTGTAAATCTTTATACCACGAATATATGTTGCATCTCCTAAATTTTTTATAGCGAAACACTTCCTCAACCAGACTTTTAAACTTTGTAATGTTGGGATATCATTTTCTATTAGTAGTATATCATCCACATATAATACCTGGAAGACTACACACTCCCACTGAATTTGACATATATACAAGGACGAACCTTCATGTAGACCCAGGGGGTTGTGGCCTTCCCAAGATTCGGGGTTGATAGTGTAAATATTTTAGAACTTAAGGGTACTTTTTGTAAATTTTGTGTTTGGCCCTCCCGAGAAAATTTTTAGTCGGCCCTCCCATTTTCCCAAAATATTGAGAAACCAAAAGTCAATTGAAAATGGGATTTTGGAGAACTAAAGTAGCAGATCTTGATATTTATGATATCATTGATCTGATCATTCACACAACAACTACAGTAAATTAAATACTTGAATGATTATCACCACCTCCAACTTGATTTTTCCAGCCATGTCCCAAGTTGCTAAGTTGCTTTAATCACATAAGGTATGAACTTTTTATTAATTTATTATCTTATGTTATTTTATATATACCATTTGTTCATATGTTGATTGTTGATTAATTGAATAACCGATTACTAGCCAAACTCATTTGTAAATATTAACAGATTGTTAAATTAAGCTAATGTTGATTGTTGTTAACTTGTTATCTAATATTGTCATAATCTTATTTAGTATATTATTTGAATTGTTAAAAATTTAGTGATGTTTTTTGCTTTTTTGAAAGGCTATCACTAATAATGTACATCCAATATTTAAAATTACTTGTTTTTAGCTTCCTTTGCTATGATTTTAAATTCAAAGTTTAAAAGTTCTTGTATCTGTTTACAATGGACTTTGATTTTAGGCTTTAATGCTTTTAAATGTAATGTGTTTATGTTTATGTGGATAGCAGGATTAATCATGGCAAAGTATAAAACACTTGAATCGTATTTTAAAAGAAAGTCGGAGGATGCATCTGGCATTGCAAATAATGAGAATAAACGTTCTCGAGTGTCGACAGACGAACCTGATCAAACTCAACCACACGACGAGCCTCGTCAACATCAAAATCAACCAGAAGCGCGTATATCTGAAACTCACAAGCAAACTACTGAGGAAACGGGTTCTGGTGATTTGGAAAGAGATCCAGCAAAGCGAAAAGCGATGTGGGATTATTCGGTTAATGAAAGGGAACAAGTTAGACGAGCTTATTTGCACTTGGGACCTTACCAAATTCACTTGAAAGAGTATCCCGCTAAAGGTACAATTAAGCATCCACGTAGATTCCAGTACTCATGGTTTAAAGTATTTCCTAACACATTCCGCCTATTGTTTTATTTGTTACTTGTTTTGTGACAAACCAATTGTTCGTCACGGTTCATATGCTTTTACTGTTAATGGATTTGACAAATGGAAAAAAGTTAACGATGGAAAAAGATGTGCATTTCTTAAACATATTTGTTGTTCATAGCATAAAGATGCGGTGGCATTCAGTGAAAATTTGTTGGACCAAACAACACACATCGGAAACATGTTAGAGAAGCAAAGTACGTAGCTGGTTACGAAAAACCGTATTCGTTTAAAAGCTTCAGTTGATATAGTTCGATGGTTAGTATTCCAAGCTTGCGCTTTTCGAGGGAATGATGAATCTTCTAATTCGAGAAATCGAGGTAATTTTATCGAACTTTTAAAACTTCTAGCTTCTTATAATGATGAACTTGCCAATCTTGTGCTCGATAATGCTCCTTATAATTCAAAGTATACTTCTGGAAAATTCAAAAAGAAATACTTGGTATTATTGCAAAAGAAGTCAGAAAACGTATTCGTACCGAAGTTGGAGATTCATATTTTTGTGTAATGGTGGACGAGTCAAGAGATGAGTCAAAAAAGGAGCAAATGGCTATAGTTTTAAGATTTATTGATACAAATGGGGTCATTCGAGAAATATTTTTGGATTTGGTTCATGTTAGTGATACTTCAGCAATAACTCTGAAAACACACTTGTGGAAAAAACTCTTGCAATATGAGTTTGATACAAGTAAAATTCGTGGTCAAGGTTACGATGGTGCTAATAATATGAGAGGGGAATGGAATGGATTACAAGCACTTGTTTGTAAGGATTGTCCATATGCGTACTATGTTCATTGCTTTGCACACAGATTGCAACTTGCTTTAGTTGCAGCTTCAAGAGAAGTAATTCCGGTTCATCAATTTTTCACAAGGTTAACATTCACTATTAATGTAGTTTGCGCTTCTAGCAAGCGTCATGATGAGTTACAAAAAGCCAAAGCATCAGAGACCACACAATTACTGGAACTTGGTGAAATCAAAAAAGGTAAAAGGAAAAATCAAGTTGGGACATTAAGACGGGCTGGTGATACTCGTTGGGGTTCTCGTTTTTTCTCAGTTTGCAGCATGTTAAAGATGTTCGATGCCACTCGAGTTGTTCTTAAAGGCATAATGGACGATGTATCTTCTTGTTATGCTCAAAAAGGAGATGCTGGTTAAGCCTACTCTTATCTAAAGTCATTTGAGTTTGTGTTTATTCTGCACTTGATGAAAGAAATAATGGGAAAGACTAATATTCTTTGTCAAGCTCTTCAAAAGAAATCCGGAGATATTTTCAATGCAATGGAGCTAGTTTCAGCGACAAAGGACAGTTTAAGTGAATTCAGAAACAATGGATGGGATTCCTTCTTTGCACAAGTGAGGGTGTTTTGTGAGAAGCATCAGATTGAAATACCTGATATGAACACTCCATATAAGTCTACCCGATATCGCCCTCGCCAAAAAGATAATCATGTCACTTTTGAACATTATTATCGCGTAGATATATTTATAAGCGCTTTGGATAAACAATTATATGAGCTGAACAACCGATTCAATGATCAAGCAATGGAGTTGTTAAAACTTAGCTCTACTTTAGTTCCAAATAAGGTGTTTAACATTGATGATATTTGTCTTCTTGTTGAAAAATACTACCCTGCAGATTTTACTCAACATGAAAGGCTACAATTGAAATATGAGCTAGAGCTTTTTCCATTGAAAGACAAAAGAACACAAAGCTAAGTGAAGCAACAACTATGGCTGAACTATGTGAAATTCTTGTGAAGATTGCGGGAGTCGTATTCTTTGCTTGACAGATTAATTAGACTAATCTTGACGCTTCCGGTTTCAACCGCTACAACTGAGAGGGGATTTTCAGCCATGAAAATGTTCAAGACTCGACTTCGAAACAAGATGGCGAATAAGTTTCTTGCAGATAGCTTGGTCGTTCACATAGAAAAGGAGATTGCTGAAACTTTCGACTCAAAATCCATAATTGATGTGTTCAAAAACCTTAAAGGCCGTCGAGCCGAGTTGTAACTTTTTCTTTTTTGCTTTAACGTTTATTGCGTGACTTTATTTAATATATGAGACTCTTGAGTTTTCTTTTAATATAGTTGTCTACTTGTCTAGTTTTGAAGTTTTCGTAGTTTCAGACTTTCGGCCCCCCCACTAAAATTGTTCAAGTTCCGTCTATGCATATATATAGGACTCATCTTCGCTTTTAGGAAATCCAAATAGAGTAACTTTCTCATGGAAGCAGAGATTCCAGCTACGAGAAGCCTATTTAAGTCCATAAATGGCCTTTTGAAGCTTGCACACTCTTTTAGGATACTTTGCATTTTCAAACCTTCTGGTTGTGCCATAAACACATCATTTGTCAGTTTTCCATTAAGGAAAACAGTCTTGACATCCATCTGCCATATTTCATAATCATGAAACGCAGTTATGGCAAGCATTATCCTAATTGACTTTATTTTAGCTATTCGTGAGAATGTTTCCTCATAATCAATTCTGTGGGTTTAAGTGTAACCCTTCGCCACCAACCTAGCTTTATAAGTATGTACTTTCTCATCTATGTTTGTCTTCTTCTTGAAGATCCACTTACATCCCACCGTCTTAAGACCGGGTGTAGTTTCAACCAAATTCCAAACTTGGTTGTCATACATAGATTAAATCTTGCTTTTCATAGCTTCCTTCCAATTAGCAGCCTCAGGGCTTGCCATCGCTTCCTTGTAGTTAGCAGGCTCATCCAATTCACTTAATGTACTATCACTAATCTTGTCCTCTTCAATATGGAAACCATAGTAGAACTAAGGAGGATTGCTTACTTTACTACTTGTTCTGCGAATGGGTAAGGATATATCATCAGGTTCGACAGGTGTCACCACCTCTTGTTGAGTGTCAGTGTTCACTATAGGTTCTTCATCGACAGACTCTTAAATTTCTTCAAGGTCTATCTTACTCCCACGGTCCTCTTTAGATGTCATTTCTCTCTCAAGGAACGTTCCTCTTCGATGACAAACACCACATTATCCTTGGGTTTGTAAAACAAATATCCAAATAACTCTTCTGGATAACCGATGAAAAGACACTTTTCTGATCTGGCCTCAAGTTTGTTATGAGTTTCTCGTCTAACAAAAACCTCACAACCCCATATTTTGATGTGGCCAAGATAAGGACATTTTCCCTTCCACATTTCAAAAGGTGTCTTCGAGACCTTCTTAGTGGGTACAAGATTTAAGATATGGGCGGCTGTTTCTAATGCGTAACCCCAGAAGCTTATTGGAAGTGTTGCTCGAATCATCATAGATTGAACCATGTCTAACAGGGTTCTATTTCTCCTCTAAGCAATTCCATTTAGTTGTGGTGAGTTAGCTATGAAACTATACCACAGTTTTTAAGATGATCAAAAAATTTGATACTAAGGTATTCTCCTCCCCTATCGGATCGGTGTACCTTTATCTTTCTGCCTAGTTGGTTCTCTACCTCATTTTGATACCTTTTGAATACTTCAAAGGTAGCCAACTTATGTTTAATCAGATAAACATATCCATATCAACTAAAATCATCAGTAAATGTAATGTAGTAGCGTTTTTTTATCTTTTGTGGCAGATCGGAATGGTCCACACACATCTGTTTGTACTAAGTCCAATAATCCTTCACCTCTTTCATACGAACCTGTGAATGGTGATTTAGTCATCTTGCCCAATAAACAAGACTCGCATACATTATCCGATTTAAGGTCAAATGATTCCAACACTCCATCCTTTTGGAGTTGAGCGATGCGTTTCTTATTTATGTGCCCAAGACGAGAATGCCACAATTTTGATTTGTCAAGCTCATTAGATGAACCAACAATTAAAATTATGTTACCATTATTATTAATACATTCAGTAGTTTCATATATGCCTTTGCAAGGAGAAGCTTTAAACATAAAACAACCATTTGAATAAACCAAATATCTCCATTCTCATTATCAAATGAAAATTTATAACCATCCTTAAACAAAGCATGAAAGAAATAATGTTTCTTGTCATTTTTGACGAATAACAACAATTATTTAAATCTATTCTAACTTCAGACTTCAGCATGAGCTCGTACTTCCTAATCCTTGTAATGGGCGTGATTTTCATGTTTCCCATGACTAAGTTAAGCTCTCCATGCTTCAACCTTCTACTTTCCTTTAGACCTGCAAAACAGTGCAAATGTGAGCACCACACCCTGTATCCAAGACCTACGAATCCGAAGTTGTAGTATTGTGGAGTTCGATCATAAACATACCTGAGTGACCACCCTTTTCGACTTTTTCGTCTTTGAGGTCCTTCAGATATTTTGGGCAGCTACGCTTCTAATGCCTCTTTGTGTTGCAGTAGAAGCACACTGCTTCCTTTGGATGCTTGCAGGTGCAATTTCAGATTCAGCCTTTCTCTTTGACCCATGATCGAACTTTCCTTTTGCAGCCCTTCCTTTCCAATTGGAATGAGAAGTCTTCCTTTTCTTTGCATTGTGACCAATAGTCAACACATGAGCTATTGAGGTAGAGGGCACATCAATTTTCTTGATCCCTTGCTCAGTGGTTTGCAACAAGCTATGAAGTTCCATTATTAAGGTCTTTTTCCCATTCATTTGATATGAGAGTACAGACTAATTGTAATCAGCTGGCAGACCCGATAGGATTATGTTGATAGAAAGCTCGGCATCGAAAACCATGTTCAGAGATTCCAACCTGTCAAAGTACCCTTTTATCTCTAAGACGAAAGCACAAATAGAGGCTCTAGGTTTCAGTTTGCAAGCCATGAGGGATTTCACAACATCAAGGTGTTCCTTGCTTGCCTTTGCCTAAAACATTTCTTTAAGCTGTTGGTTCATTTCATAAGCCCAAGTGTTCTCAAAAGTCTTTTGCAGTTCAGGGCTCATGAAAGATACCATGATGCATGGCACTTTGTTTGCATCATCATAGTGTTTCTGGTGAGCATCCATCTCTTCTTGGGTTGAATCATCATTGATTGTGGGAATTTGCTCATCGAGAACATACTCTTTGTTCTTGTACCTTAGGGTGAACCTAAGGTTTCACATCTGATCCATATAATTAGGACCAGTGAGTCTTTCCCTCCTAAGAACTAAAAGTAAGGAGAAGTTTAAGTTATGTACGAAATTGGGAACGAGATGATTGACACCATTTTTAGAAGACATCTATAAGATAAAACAGTTTTAGTTAGCATGAATAAATACCTTAATTAATTACCCAATTTTAAATTAATGCTAGGATCTATATTTTAGATTCATTTATGAAAAGGGTTGCCGTAATCACATCCCGAATTTATTTTAGGTCGACAATGTTTTTGTCAATTTCATTCTCTATGAAATTCCTAGTTCTTTTGAGATTCATTAATTTTGATCAATGGCATGCTAATCTTGAATATGCTCATCTACTATTCATGACTGGGATGCCGAGGATCATGAATGAGATGGTGAATTTAACCATGCAAGAACTCTCGTGGTCCCCGGCTCGAGTCAGCTCGAGAATCGTGAGTCCCACATCACCTATCACTTATGTTCTCTTATCAATGTGCCAGTAAACCACACGCGCTCCATTAATAGCCCATATGAGAGATGTGCGGTTTTCATGGGTTAGCATACTATTTACGTTTGCTATATCTAAAATGGGAATTTTGTTTTCGTAATTTTAAATTAATACTTTTAATCTTGACATCATCTATCAAAAGTTCTCGGTAGCTCCATTGAACGCACAAAGAAGCGAAGAAGCGCGAAGCATATTAAAAACCTGACTTTTTTAGGGAAGCAGAACGACCCGCCTTATACCTCTCTTATATTTTGTTCACTATGGGTGAGCTGATTTAACAATTGACTAACGATGTATTTAGATTTAATAATACATATATAATATAGCAATTATAATATGTATAAATATGTATAAGGGTTCCATTAAACATTTTAAAGTTTAGGATTCTATTTTAAACATTTTAAAATTTTAGGGGTATATTTTAAACAATTCAAAATATAAGGTTCTAAAATGTAAATTCAAATTAACAATCAATGATAACAAAACAATAACATAATATTCATTTATTTACACTTATCACATGTTAACAATTTACTAATATATATTTAAGTGCTAATAGAATTAAACCAGATACCACTGAGAGGTTTTCTATTCCCAAATTAGATTAACACGCAGCGGAAATAACAATTAATCTAGGGCAATAAGGGAACTAAACCCTAAAGGATCTTAACTTAATAAATAAAAGCAACTTAAAGAAAATAAATAAACAAACAAAGAAATACTAACCTTTTGTAAAAATCGGATTTCTCAAACGCGGACCACATTGGTCGAACTTGGAGGCAAGTATCCAAGCAAGGATACCTCTAATAGGTCACACCAACCAACCAAAGAGAAAAAGGATTTGAACTCCTAAGATCTCGATATACAAATGACTCTTATAATGAGTAGGAATCACCAAGAGAGAATTAACAAATAAAGTCTTGGCATGCCCCTCTATTTATATTGAGAGGAAGAGGTTTGTGATACCTCTTTGGGGCGATGTGGGATCCCCCCCCCCCCCCCCCAACAAAAAAAATGTATTCCAGCTTTCCCTTATACGTTGTATAAGATCATTTCTATACGGCGTATCGAGCCTTAGACGAATTCCCAAAATCGTATTTTAATTTTCCCTATACGCCGTATAGAACCGATTCGATACGGCGTATCTAACAACCTCATACAATATTAACTTTAATTATTATTATTTTTCCTTTATTATTTCTCTTAACGGTTCACTGAGGGCAACCCAAAAAAGACTCTACTTTTGACGACAGTCTTACCAATTAGTTATGAACTTGGAGACTAAATCCAACAAAAACATCCATCAATAACAATATTAACAAAAGATTTAGTAAAAAAAATATTTTTTGGGTAACAAAATAAAAATTCTTAAACGATTAATGCACATGGTATTGACCAAATTAACTGATGTTGGAGGAAGCATCTAAGAGTGTTAGGAACGGTGGAGCCGTTCGGCTCGTGCCGTACTCAAAAAGTGCTGTCACGTCAGCAAAATAGAGAAAAGCACCAGAAACTGAACGGCACTACATTTGCTGGGGCATCCGTTGGCACCACATTTCTGATACCGTTCTCCAATTTTTTTTAATTTACTTAATTTAAAAAAATACCCAATATAATTAAAAACAATACATTAAATTAAAAACAAAATTAAATACTTTTCATATAATTAAAAAAAATAAAATACATTACATAGAAATAAAAAATTCAAGAAAAAAAGAATAAATTAAAAAAAACGCTACTAAAGTAAATGTACGTCGACTTTGTTTGATGGTGGTTTGTTATGCGCTCGGGATTCGTGCCTTTTGGGCGTTAATGATTACGACTTCGGCCGGATCATCCCGCGGTGTGGTCGATTTGTAGCACTATTAATATCATATGCATTCCTTTGAGCATGGTTTAACTGCCACTTCGCTACTTCGCTCTCCTTGCTCGAATCACTGGCTTTTTTAGCTTTGCTGGTATAACTGTATTGTTCTTTCATGAATTACTTATACTTCAATCCGGGTTTGAAACGGTGAGCTTGCGGTCGTGTTAGATCCAGCATGTTAACTTTTGCTTTCTGTTGTAACCGGGTGGACGAGGCAAAGCATTTAATCTCCATAATGCGCAGGTTTCGATAGGTCTTGGGTAACAAGAAAACGATTTTCTTACTTGCGTTCTGTCGATTCGGGGTTTTGTCCTTTGTGCATCTGCCTGTTTCAAAAACCCCCTAGCACTCTTGTGCTTAAACTCAGTACCCACGTGAGTTTTGTACAAAATTTTCCACCCTCGTTATCCAATTTCATCGTTTTCCCCACTATGTGCAAGCGTTTCACAACACCAATTGTTTAATTTTTGGAACGCTTGCAATTCATTGGAGTTCACTTTTCCCAGTCAACATTGTTCTTGGGTGAGGCTTAATAATACAGTCGTATCTAGGGATTCGGTATTATTCACGTGAGTATTTTATTACAAAAAGGTAACTTTTTGGTGATCACAACCTAATTTTTGGGGTTTTTGGATCCTCGAAAATTTGAATGAAACTTTCCGTCAAAAGCAACTCCTCGTCTTGGGTCCACACGTTTCGAGCTCGTTTCTTGATTTCGACTTGTGATTCGGTCTCTTTGGTTTTTTTGGCCTTCGCCTTCAAACGTGCGCCACGACTCGTCTTCTTCGACGTCGGGGTCGGGATCGGCTCCTCTGCGTTTTCGTCTTCGGTTTCATCGATTAAGTTAAACGATTGGTGGTCGGATTGTGGTTGGGAAGCGGTGGATTGGTTTGGTTGTTGTTGTTGAGAAAATTGGTTAAACCCCATTTGTTGTTGCATTTTTCATTGATTAAATAACGACAATTCGTCGGGATTAACAAATAGGGTTTGAAAATTGGGATAATAATTATATGGAGGTTGAGAGGAGGAGCCCGGATTGTTGGTCGGATTCATAGAAGACCCGGAATTTGGTTGATTGGGTCGTTTAGCATACTCGTGATCCAATTATTTTGGTTGGGATTCATTTTTTGAAGAGAAAAATAAGAGAAGTAGAAAAGTGTGTGTTATAAAATATATTAGAATTGTGTGTGAAATATGAAATAATAAGGAGGTATTTATAGGATTTTTAAGGGGTAAAAATAAAATTTTTTGAGGTTTAAAATTCAAATACCCACTCCCCCCAACGGATATAAACGGTTACATTTTAAAAAAAAATTGACAATGGTGTGGGCTGTTATGAACGGCGCCAGACTCAACGACGCGAGCGCCGGAGTCAAGCGCCGTTCAAAAAGCTCGCGCCGTTCTTTGGCACGAGAGAACGGCGCCACCGTTCCTCTCCCTCTAAAGGTGACACACCTAAAACCATAAAGACTACTTTTCTATTAACCCAACCGAAAACACAAGTGGTTAAAATGATACATTAAGAAAGATTTATTTGTACGGAACGTGATAAAAGCTATTAGCCTATTGGTATCTATGTTACAGACTTGGAAAGTAGAACTATTGAAAAAAAATGATAATCATAACCATTTTTAGTCAAAACAAGTGGAATTGTGGCCCACGCGTTGCGGCAGACTTGTTTTTTGTTAGATTTTTAAACGTATGATTTGTTTCAGATTTTTATAACATGTTTGTTTTAAATCGGTTGAAATGAGTGGTCTAGTCAAGTTATGAAAACATTGTACAACTCATTTGGCTATTAATTGTCGACATTTTTTTTACAAAATCGTACGTATTTCAAAAACGTATCAATATTGGGCGCGTTTTGTTCGTAATCGAGACTCTTCTCATCGATATATTTCTTTCTCAAAAAAGTTGGTGGATATTTATTAGATATTTGACAAAGAAAGTTTTTTTATATAAAATAGTTGTAAATAGAAAAAAATATAAGGTTATTTATAAAATTCAAATTTTTATAAAATTATACATCTTTGACCCTTGTGATTTATTTTAACGTTATTAGGTAGTTTAAAAGTGTGTTTTGAAAGTTTTTTTTCTATTTCAAAAATATATATTAATCTTCAACATTTAAAAAAAAATCATACGTACGTCAGAAGCATTGCAATATTTGGCTCGTTTTGTTCGCAATACGAAGATCTTTTTACTCGTATTTTTTTATGAATGAATAAGTATATGTATGTTACATATTTGAGAAATAAAGTTTTTTATATAAAAAAACCGCACATAGCTAAAAGTTTAAGGTAATTTTCGTAAGTTATCGTATAGTTTGAGGGTGTATTTCATAAAAAAAATTAGTTAAAACATTTATGGGCTTGGGCTGACACATTTCTTTCTTACGGGACTATTTTTCTTTTCCATCATAAAACGACATCGTATTCTTCCAATATAAAAAAAATTAGTTAAAACATTTATGGGCTTGGGCTGACACATTTCTTTCTTACGGGACTATTTTTCTTTTCCATCATAAAACGACATCGTATTCTTCCAATTTTAGTATATATATTAATAATAAGTAGAAAGAAACAATACCATCAAGAGGGTAAACTAACCCAAAAACTCTTGCTATTAAGATATAACAAACATGGTGTTTAGGCTTTGCAAGATAAACATACAGACATGCTAAACCATACATATACTTTATTGATTTTGCCACAAGTCGTCCAGAAAAATTGGTTTGAAATGAAAAAGTGTATCATGTACGCTTTATCTTCTTTTACATATTACTCACCAACTCAATGAATGTGATGGCTATTCAAGAAGAACTTGGCGATTATTATGATAAAGTTTAGGCTACCCGCTACAAGTAGGTCGACTACTCGATCGAGCCAATCGGTCGTCGGTCGCCTTTGTTGCGGGTGTCTCGGTTGTCGAGTCCGAGTGGTTTAGGTCGAGTACATGATCGAAAACAAAAGCACAAAAAGTCCTCCGGTTTCTCATTTAATATAAAGAAAACTTTTTTAACTTTTAAAATTTAAACACTTTAACATTATAAATACCCAACTCATTTCACCATTTTATTCACAAATTCAAACCACTATTCTGTATACACATTTCAAACAAATTATCTCTATACACTTTTAAACATCTAATCTACATAATGTCTTCCGATCTATTTTTTACAACACTTTAAACGATGAAGATGAAGTTAATAGCGAGCTTGCGTGTTTTACGGAGGCCTGTCAAGCGGTTTAGGAAGCGTCAAAGCCAAAAATCCAACGAACCCAAATAGATAGGGATCGTTACGGTGCTCATAATCGTTTAGTGACGGCTTACTTCTCCGAACACCCATGGTATGACGAAGCAACATTCCGTACGCCGTTCCGAATGAGCCGAAAACTATTCACACATTTGGGATCGTGAAAATCGATACTGTTTAGTCATTTTATTATTGTAATGTTTTAATGTTATTTGAATTATTATGTAATGTTTTTATTATTTAATGAAATTTAATTTTGTTGTTTTAAAAATTTGAAGAAAAAAAATAAATGTCGTCTTATAATGGTAAAATGTCGTTTGTAGGTAGCTAGAGAGAGAAACGTGATGGCGCAGGAAAAATGAAAGTACTAAGTAACGACCAATTAACTTACCTTGGTGTCCCAAATCCTTTAGGTTGCAAATGAGCCAACCTCTCATTATAAGCATGCCTCTCCATCGAGCAAAATTTTCCACTTCAAATATTAATTAGTAACTGTTTTCAACTTGTATGATATTCCTTTTCCAACATTCTTCTTTCGTACTTAGCAATGAGCGGGTTTGGTGGAAAACTTTGCTTGCTTTTCTGAAAAATCAATAATCATAAGCAAAAACAAGCATATACGAACCATAAAAACACATAACGGAAGCCCTAAAGTTAAATTGCAAAAAAAGTGAAAAATGGGACTTCACAGGTAGCAGCCGGCCGGCATTGGTCCAGAGCCGCCGGCTCCTTGACTTCGTGGCCAGCAGCCAGTCATTCGACCGCGCAGCCACCGGCTGCGTTCGACCGCACTACAAGAAAAAGAGGCTTTAGTGACAAAAAATGAGTGACGACTTTCTTTTTTGGTCACCATTCAGTGACGATATAATTTATGGTCATTAATTTTCGTCACTGATAAAAAGGCAGTGACGAAACTTATAAATGGTCACCATGTAGTCACTAAATTACATTATAGGCATTTTTTAAATGGGAGGCCGGGCGCGTTCGGGCAACGGGTCAAACGGGCAGCAGGTCAAACGGGCGCCGGCCAAAAGGGTGATTTTTAAATCTTGGCCAAAATGGGTGCGGGTCAAACGGGCATGGGTCAAACGATCTCGAGTCAAACGGGCAAATAATCCAACTTTTTGTTTATACGTTTGCAAACGTTTTTATCCATTTTTATACGTTTTTTTATGTTTTCGCACGCTATCGCTCTTTTTCCCACGTTTTCTACGTTCTTGTATGTTCTTTTACGATTTTTAAGTTTTTGAACGCTTTACGATATTCTGGAACGTTTTTTATACGTTTTGGTACGTTATTTTAATAATGTTTAAATATTGTTTTTTTACGTTTTCAATATTTTTATATGTTTGTGTACCTTTTTATAGAAAATAGCTTTACCCCTGCAATATTCTTTACTAGTAAAATTCAAATTCACCCATTAGAAAAAAAAACGTTATCCTACCTAATTTTCAATTTTATTTACAGATTCACCCCAAATCTCCAACAAACTTATCCCACCCATATTATCCAAGTAAAATATGTCAATCTCCAAATCCCTAAATCATTCACCCAAATAAACACCCAAATCCTATTTTCAAAATCCAATTAAATATGTGAATTTCATAATCAGTTTCACCAAAATCGCCATTATCTTCCACCACGTGGCACTCAACCAACTTTCTCAATCGAAAAGGTATCTTCATCAATCAGGTTTTGATTGTGGTCTCATAATATATATAATATCATTTTATTATGATTTTGATAGTGGTCTCAAAAAATGTTAAGCATTTTTTAGCGTGTGTGCAAGTGTTTGATAAAGTGCTTCAGTGAAAGCATTAGTAGTTGCGGGCAAAGTGTTTGATAAAATGCTTCAAATGACACATTATGTGTTGACTGGGTTGATGTGCTTTCAGGTGGAATTAGGTCGTAATTTTGTTCGGATTTGAAGTTGCGGTTAAGTGATTCGAACACGTGAACGGTTGTTAGCGAACCATCCGGAATTTTCTACAACATCACCCGATTTAAAAAATGAAGCTGTAAGTTTCACAATTTATTGGCTAGTGCTTTCTGTAGTTGTTATCGTAAACTTATGGTACAAAAGTTTGTTTATATGATAATTACGTTTACATTATTTAGAAGAGGCAAAAAGTATGAATACTTTATAATTGTTTGGTTCGCACTCTTACTGGTCACTTGTACAGGTCTAATTACATATTGTTGGATTTTCATCCGTTTGGTGAGTTTTTTGCTTCTGGATCACTAGATACGAATTTAAAAATATGGGATATTAGACGGAAAGGGTGTATACATACATACAAGGGCCACACACGAGGTGTCAATGCAATAAGATTTACACCAGATGGTCGTTCGGTAGTTTCTGGTGGAGAGGACAACAGTGTGAATGTATAAAATGATAGGCCACATAAATACATATTTTTATTTTTTATTTTTTTCCTGGTCCTACTTTCTAAGTGTAAAAAATAGTGTCCTTGTCTGTTGAGGAAGTATATGCAACTCGATATGGACAAACCCTACAATATTGTAACTAACTTTAACAGCTGTGGGATTTAACTGCCGGAAAGCTATTACATGAATTCAAGTATCACCAAGGCCAAGTTCAATGCATCGATTTTCATCCACACTAGAGTTTCTTATAATGCTACAGGTTGGATATTTTATACTGCATATGAACGTTTTCGCATACTCAATGGTGCTACTATTGTTTTTTTTAGCAAAGTGAATAATAAACTTGAGCTGCCTTTGGAATTTCCTTCATCGGTATCATAAATTAATGATGTCAATGAACAGGATATGATGCTACCCATGTTAATCTAGTTAAATGCCTGAGTGTATGACTTGTGCTGAAACATAATTGTGTGTTTGCATTCTACTATCTGGTAGGTTTCTGCTTATAAAACAGTTAAATTCTGGGAACTGAACTTTGAACTTATGGGGTTAAGCTGTCCAGAGGTAGGATAATCCGCGTTCATATGTCTAGATAGAACATGTTTCCTTAATCAATTCAATTATTTTCAGCACCGTGTTGGAGTCGTCACTCAATATGTATAGAGCTGTATATATGGTGTTAGGGTATGGGCTATGCGAATTTACATGCACAATAAATCATTGTTGTAGACACGGCTCAGTTGAGTTTGATATTAACATGAACACTTAACTTTGACTTGTAGAAGATGCAAGGTAATGGCACAACTTCTTCTGACGACATAAATTCAAACCCCCACACGCCATCCAGAATGGGATAAACGGTCATGTGTTTCATTTCAGCTCTCTACTTATTAGTATCGCATATGATCCACTCAAAAACTTTGAGGGGAGATGGTTGTGGGCTTCAAAACCACATGGGATTCAAAAGATGAAGAAATTTGTTGATGATTCATTACTCAGATTAGAAAGGATTCCTGACATTTTAGGAATTGATGAGGCTCATTGCACAAGTGAACAAGATCCCGAGGGTTGGCATGTTCAGGTATGTTTTGGGATCTTATGACTCTTTTCTTTCTACATTTGGAAAACATCTGATCAGTGTCCCCCATTGAAAATGTATAGGTGTCCCGTTCAGTTGACTCCAACTCTGTTAAGGGTTTTCCCAAAGACCCCAACGAAGCTACAAGCAAGGTATGAAAATTATCCACAGATTTTTATTTATTTATGCTTGAAATAAATTCTTAATATTTTGCTACATTGCACAGAGGAAACCCGGCGACACTGAAATCGAATGGGGCATATCAGCCTAAACATGGCTAACAAGGTTCATATAGCACACGCGGTACAGGTACATTTAATTTCATTCCATAAAAAATGTGTAAGAAAGAAACGATGTACTTTTATGGTGGGACTGTACGAAAATACTTGTAATGTACAGGTATTCGGAGTACGAGAATTCCCCTTTGGTGCAGTAGCATATTGGGTGGATCTTGAGAACACTTTTTGTGAGAAACCAGAAAGTATCGCAATTGAACTGTCGCACCAATGCTGTAATTAACTTGTTTAAAACCATTAATGTATCATTATTATTTTTCCAAACGAAAAGTTTGTCATATAGCAATTACTGAGTAATCGGCTATTGATCTTAACAGGTAGTATTGGCATCCAAATCTCCAAACAGAGCAGAATCTTATCACCAAGGGAGATTTGCCTCGGTTTGTCATGGATTCTTACGAAGAATGTCGTGGGCCGCCTTGTTTGTTTCTTCTAGACAAGTATGAAACTATATATTCCTTCGCACATACTCCCTCCATCCCATAATTGGACACTTTGATTATTATATCACTAAGTTGAGGCTAAAAAGTAACTCATTTGACACTTAATAGAAATTGTGGGCTCTAATTTTAGGATGGACTCTTTGTATGAAGTAGATGTGTGTTTAAATTATTCAAATGGTTAATGTCGTTTTTGATATGTTTAATGAATATTAGCACAATAAAATACCAAATTCTTATGACTCAGTAAGCTCTCTAATTTGCAATTCAATCCTCTATTGGTAGTGGGAAAGTTTCAAAGGTCACTCCCAGCGATTCAAATCATTCATGGAGTCTACTTACACTTAATGGCAACAACATCACCGCTGGTAATAAATGTTCTACTAAATTTTTAGGAAAATCCCTACATGCTTTCAACATTAGCTCCACATGTTAGTGGCCAATTTATGAGGCAAGTATCAAATCCTTTTCGTTATAAGCCATTCGTAACATTGGTAAGCATTTTCTCTCCTTTCCAAATACAACCTAGACTTTCCAAATCCTTTTAAGTAGATTAAAGGCCCCAAGTTGCAACATAAACATATGTATTTTATGTTCTTACGATCTTATTCCGGGCGTTCGTATGGCATGTGGCTACATTTTTTTTCCAAACGAAAATTTTGTTCATATGAGCAATTACTGAGTATCGCTATTGATCTTACAGGTATTAGTGAGCAGGTTGTTGGAGTTGCTGACATGTACCCTTCATTCCTTACAAAAGGTCCGGGTTATGGAGTTTTGTGAATGAAGTCTTTTTAATTTACGACCATGCATTTGGGTTTGGTGAATGAAGTTAATCTAATAGATTTGTGTTCAGATTTTAGTTCATCCGTGTACTGAAAATTGGTATCAAATTTTTTTGTTATATTGCTCATTTTAGTGACGACCAGTTTGGTCTCTAAATGCAATAAATAATGACCATATATTCGTCTCTAGTGGATTTAATTGGTTGGTATTTTACCCATGAGTGACCACTTATTTCGTCAATAATTGTCATTCATAGTGACAACCATTTTGGTCTCTAAACTGAAGAAATAGTGACGAAATAGTCGTCACTCATGGTTTTGTAGCAGTCGTCACTCTATCCTGCAAACGACCACTTTATTCGTCACTAATATGTGACGAATTCTATTTTCGTCTCTAACTGAAATAGTGACGGAGCTATAGTGACGAACTCCTCTTTCATTGCTCTCATTCCGAAAAACCATGATCCTAAGTTCGTAAATGATTATCGTCCAATTAGCTTGATCGGGAGTCTTTACAAGGTTGTCACCAAAATATTAGCCACTCGACTTTCGTCGATCATCTCTGGTCTTATATCGGATGTTCAAACGGCGTTTCTTCCTAATAGGCAAATTCTTGATGGCCCGTTTATCATAAACGAATTACTTTCTTGGTGCAAGCATAAGAAACAACAAGCCATGGTGTTTAAAGTTGATTTTGCCAAGGCTTATGATTCGATAAGGTGGGATTTTTTAGAAGATGTGCTTAGAGCTTTTGGTTTCGGTTCTAAATGGTGCTCGTGGATTCGGGGTTGTTTACACTCTGGTATGGCTTCGGTCCTCCTTAATGGTAGTCCAACGTCCGAATTCCAATTTCATTGTGGGTTGAAGCAAGGAGATCCTTTGGCCCCATACCTTTTTATCTTAATTATGGAGTCTCTTCATCTTTCGTTATCTAGGGCCATCGAGGCGGGGATTTTTAAGGGCATCAAAATTGGTTCGTCTCTTAATATTTCCCATCTTTTTTATGCGGATGATGCGGTCTTTATTGGTGAGTGGTCTATTGCTAATCTATCTGGTATTACTCACATTCTTCATTGTTTTTCTTTGTTGTCCGGCCTCTCGATCAATCTTAAGAAAAGTCACCTTCTTGGAGTCGGGATTCGAAGTGAGGATGTTAATGCTGCAGCTTTATATTTTGGTTGTTCGACTATGAAAACCCCTTTTAAATACTTAGGGGTGATGGTTGGAGGTAATAGCTCGACTCTTCAGGCATGGGACGATACGATTGGTAAACTTAAGGCTCGTCTATCTAATTGGAAACTTAAAACTTTATCTGTTGGAGGAAGGCTTACTCTTTTAAAGTCGGTTCTTGGGTCGACACCTATTTATAATATGTCCATCTATAAGGTTCCTAAGTCGGTGTTACAAACGATGGAGTCCATACGTAGAAATTTTTTCAATGGTGTTCAATGCGACGAGAGGAAAATAGTGTGGATCAAATGGGCCAAGGTTCTTGCGTCCAAGAAGTATGGAGGTTTAGGTGTCTCAAGTTTTTATGCTTTAAATAGGGCGCTCCTTTTCAAATGGGTTTGGAGATTCATATCACGGGATAATTCATTGTGGTGTCGTCTCATCATGTCTATGCATGGCTCCTCATTATATAAATTATCTCCGTTTCGTTACTCGACTTGGAAATCCATTATTCGGGAGGTGCATATGCTTAAAGATCGTGGTGTGGACCTGATTTCTCACTGTCATATTCGTGTGGGTAATGGTTTACGCACGCAATTTTGGAATGAAGTTTGGATTGGTGACACTCAACTTCGTGTTATGTTTCCACGAATTTATGCTTTGGAGATTAATAAAGATTGTACGGTGGCTGATAAACTGCAATTCTCGGTTACCTCTTCTCTTCGTCGTTCTGTTAGAGGAGGGGTTGAATCTTCTCAATTAGCTCTTCTTCAAACATATATTGAAGGGACATTGTTGTCTAATATGGAGGATAGATGGGTGTGGGATTTAAATGGGGAAGGTGTTTTTCGGGTCAAAGATGTTCGCATTCTTCTTGATGAATGTTTCTTGCCGAAAGCCCCTACTGCTACTCGATGGGTTAAATATGTTCCAATAAAAATAAATGTTTTTGCTTGGAAGGTTTTCCTGGATCGGTTGCCTACTCGATCCAATTTACAACATCGTGGTGTCCTAGTTTCTGATCTTTTATGTCCGCTTTGCTCCTCTGCTCAGGAAGATTCCTCGCACTTGTTCTTCAGTTGCAGATTGGCTACGGATATCGTCAGGCTCGTATGCCGCTGGTGGAATCTATCATGGACGCCCCTTGGTTCATATGCTGATTGGCTTAATTGGTTCAATTCCATCAGATTAAGCTCTAAAGTTAAAGATTTGCTGGAAGGAGTTCTTTATATAACTTGGTGGAGCGTATGGATGTTTCGTAATCAGTTGCTCTTCTCGTCGAAAGCCCCTCGTAAAGATGTTATTTTTGACGATATTGTTTCGCGCTCTTTCACTTGGTGCCTTTCTAGATGTAATTGTACTTTTAGTTGGGAGGTTGCAACACCCCTATTTGATCTATTTGTAATTCTTTTTCTAGCTTCTTGCTATTTGGTTTTATAATAGTTGTCGTTCTAAAAAAAAGATAAATCTTTCATTAGTATATGTTGATAGGCCAACTTAACTTTAATTCTACAAAATACATGACTTAAGAATAAATCATGGTTCTTATTAGTGACGCCTAAGCCCTAAAGTGAAGTTACAAAATATCTCATAGTGTTTGAGCATAGAGGCAATAGTTGTGTTCACAACAAGTAATAGATATTCAAAATCATAGCCAAAACTCGATAAAACATGTATCATATATATGCTATTCCAAAAACACGATAAAACACATATCGCATGTATAGGCCAAAACTCCATATAATTTTAGAAGCCATTTGACTCTATATAAAGAACGATCATGAATATAAAACTTTATCTTTATCTTTATACGTATAATCAAATAAAGAAAATAGATCTCAAGAAATACACAAAACATATTAACGATAATCCAACTTAGTGCTTATCATCCATTTTTTAAACATAAATTATTTGCGTGATTAGACTTTAACGGTGGTTAGAAAGTCTAAAATACATGAGATTAGTAGATTATGTTACGGTTCATATGCCAACGAATATAGTACATGCCATAATTAGATATGTTACTGATCAAGACTAAACATATCACTGATCAACTTTTTCATTGCAAAACGTTCATAGTTATATGTATACGACTTAGATAAATTAATCAATTCATTGCACTATATAACCTTTCTGACATATTAGTGACAAAAGTGGAAATAAATAATGTCTTTAATCTGTGTCTAGATATAATATAATTATCGCCATATTAAAATGCATAATAATCACAAATAACATACATGGTTTAAACTTATGGCAAAAACATAACGAAAATACGACATCTTTAGTTTCAGCTAATAATCGTAAATCTGTAACAGAAAGCATGTATGTCAAATATAATATCTTTATTTTAGCGTTGAGAGTGTATGATAAACAATAGGTTAATATCTTAAAATTGATATCTTAAATTTTTAATAGAAGACATGTTGTATGGCAAATTCAATATCTTGATTCTAGCTAATAATCATAAATATCTTGCTAAAATTTTAGCGTAGATAGTGCATAATAAACAATAGATTTCAGATTTACCTTTTAGATAGTTGTTGCATAGAATCTTAAATTCAAAAAAGTACCGAACCGGTTAACATCTTTCTTCCCAACAATATCTTTTTCATAAAGCTTTCGTGCTGATAACGTGTTGTAAAACAACAGCTTAATAAATATATATATTGTGTTGTAAAAAAACATTTTGACATTTGATAATATACCACAAGACATAAACACAAATGATACTAAGTACATACTTTTAAGGGTGACGTCTAAAAATACACAACATACTTTTTCAAAAAGAATGAAATACGTAACATACTTTTTTAAAAAGAACGAAATACGTAACATACTAAATATATTACGTATATAGCTAAATAACTTTCAAATTTTGAACGATATACTTAATATGACCGGGTGTTGACCAAAATTTAACCTGTTTGATCGGTTATCATTTACATAAATTACAGAAATGGTCCTTGTGATTCGCATTTGACTTTCACTGTTAGTCTCTTAACTTTTTTTTTACTTCAAATTTATTTTTCATTTAATTTTAAAAAAAAAATTTTCCACTTAATTTTTAAAATACTTTCTTTTTCATTTATTCATACACTACTTTTTTACACCTATTATACTTTTTTTTCCACTTATTCATACACTAAATTTTTTTACACTTATTACACTTTTTTAGGAATTTTAAAAAAAAATTTCACTTAATTTTTAAAATACTTTTTTTTCATTTATTCATACACTATTTTTTAAATATTTCGTTAAACTTTTTCACAACTAGCACCCTCATGTGGCTTAAATTTTGACTGTTAAATGTGACATATATTTTTTAAAAAGATTTTTTTTTTCTAAATTTTAACTCTTAAACACCCCTCATGTGAAAAAAAGTCTAATGTAACGTTTAGAAAAAAAATCTTTAAAAAAAATTTAAATCACATAAGGGATGTTTAATAGTCAAAATTTAAGTCACATGAGGGTGTTAGTTGTGAAAAAATTTGACGCAACATTTAAATTTTTTCCTAATAAAAAAGTGTGAAAGTGTAAAAAGAAAGTGTATGAATAAGTGAAAAAAAAGTATAATAAGAAAAAATAGTGTATGGATAAATGAAAAAAAAATATTTTAAAAATTAAGTGAAAAAAAAGTTAAGGGACTAACAGTGAAAGTCTAACGCGAATCACAAGGACCATTTCTGTAATTTTTCTAAATGGTAACCGGTCAAACAGGTTAAATTTTGGTCAACACCCGGTCATATTACGTATATCGTTCAAAATTTTAAAGTTATTTAGCGATATACGTAATATATATAGTATGTGTTAGTGCAAATATTACGATATTTAATCTATACGATCTCTTTATGTTTTGATGATGACAAACATGTAACTTGTAATAC
>BQNB010036655.1:0-19153 GCA_026074375.1 Tanacetum coccineum | reverse complement strand
TTGGCTAGTATCTCTAGCGTTTGGAATTTGGAATTTGAATTTGATTTGAAGACGGTGGAGGAGTTTAAGTCACGGTGGAGATCGTTAGAAAAGTGACTTAAACTTTAAGGGTTGGTTTGGATATTTGAAGGAGTTCGAGTCACGTTGGAGATTGTTAGAAAGTGACTTAAACTCTAAGGGGCGTTTGGTAAATTTGTGTGACTTGGCCACCAAGATTGTGTAGCCTATAAATAGGGATTGATGGGTTTAGTTTTCTTTGTACCTTTGAATATTTGTTTCGTACCTTTTGGAATTAGGGTTTGGTACCTTTTGAATTTGGTTTGGTATTTGAATAAAGCTTCCGCTTCGTTCGTTCGAATTTTGTTTGTTTGCTTCGTGCTTTTGATTACCAACATGTGGCACGTCGGTTATGAGCAATATTGGTGATTTGGTTATGTTTATGTTTTGGTTACATCTTCCATTTGATTTATTGGTTTTTATAATTATTACCCAACATTAAATCTTGTAGTCACTGAAAACTAGAATACCTACATGCATATTTATGTTTGCTTGGTGCAGATTAACTAGAATATGATGATGATTCTTGGTCACGAGTATTCGCCTCTTACTATTATAATATTGCAAATTGATTTAAAATTTTCTGTGATACATCGTTAATATATGTAGGATGGTTGATGTGATTTTTTTTTTACTTATTTTATGTTTGCATCTTTAACTTAAAATTGTCATGTACGGTTAGCCTAGATCTTATATAAATGTTATGATTCTTAAAGGTACTTGGTTTCTAAATATATTTCATTTATTTTTTAAATGTCATTGATTTTGTAAACTTTTGAGTTGATAAAAAACTTTGTTTGCGCCTATAAACTAGTAAATTATGCGTTACAATCTCAGAATTTAACCTTATAGAACTACTGGAATGTCCATAAAGTTATAATACTCACTTTGTTGAATATTAGTTTTATTATGTTTTGGGCATTTGAAGTTTTCGAATGTATAACAGTCTAATGATGCATATATACGGTTTATTGGTAGTATATGCGACCCCCTTGTAAATGATTTATCAACTGCTAGACGAGTTTTCATGCATAGCAACGAAAATTAAATAACTATCGGGAGTTAGCCTTATTTTCATGTGTTATATGTTGCATTTTCAAGAGTTTTCCTTTGTGTCCTTTAGTTATTAAAATTCATCGTGGCTTCTTTAAATGTCAGTAGTCTTCAATTGGAAGCATGTTTGAATATGATAGGAATAAATATATGTTGGTTAATATAGGATATATTTAAACCTCGTTATATATTGGTGCTACGCAAAGTTTAAAGTTTAAAATTTAAAAATGATAGTTATCATCAAATCTATCGAATTGAATATGCTTTACTAGAAGTTCTAAGATATAGCAAGAATAAGCAACAATGATGATATGCAGAGGATAAAGGTGTCATAAATATACACTATTGTTCTAAGTATGAGAAGTCATTTTTGTGTAACGTTAAAACATGTTAACTAATCCTCATGAATAGAGAATAACATTATTATTCGACTTTAAAATAAAGTAGTGCAATCGAACCACATATGGTCATAAATTAGTTGTTTATGAGTCAAGATTTCACAAAAACGGTTGGTAACCTCAAGTTGCAAGATAAAAAATAAAAAGATCAAAATAACATAACCTCATGTTATGTTAAAAAAAAAAAATCAGAACCTCAAGTTCTAATATTATTCTTTTAAAATGATCATAATCATAACCTCATGTTATGTTTGAAATAAAAATATATATGGAACCTCAAGTTCTATAATGATTCCCTATAGAGAATCAAATAAAATAACTTCATGTTATTGTTATACATTTTTATAGAACCTCAAGTTCTATTGTCATTATTATATTATGTGGCATGACCGGTTGGATCATCCCGCGTCAATGATGATGTGAAAAATATGAAAGAATCATGAGTTTCTTTAAAGATGATTTTTATTATTGTTCTCAATGGAAGTTACGTAATAACATGCCAAAGAAGCTATGATCTTTGATATTAACTATGTCTTGAATCTCTTTTTCAATAATAAAAAAACTAATCACTTTCAAAAAGTGGTGGTCTTTTCATAGATTGCCCTTATAGATATTTATCGGAATCCATAGATCGATTCAAGCTTTAAAATACAATATATTTTAAAATCTTGAGGACCTTGGCTGCTATACCAATTGTGGAAACTAGAAGGTGGGGTGTTGAATAGTTTTCATGTTTTGTTTTTATGTTTTAAAAGTTAGCTTTTCAAATATTTAGTTCGAGTTATATGTTTAACAATTCACAATATGAACCATCATATAAAAATCTTAAATAAGCTAAATAACAATGACAATAATATGGAAGAGGTTAAGAAGGAACTATCAAAACAGACGCCAGATTTTATAGTGGTTCATCTTTATGAAGACCTCTTCGCCTCTACTCCCTCCCGGAGTATCTACTCGAGATTCTTCACTATGTCAACAAGCTCCCTTTAGGCGGAAAAAAACAACCATTTACACATCCACTTATGTTATTTTTTCAACACTAATCTTAGGCTAGATCAATCTACCACTGCAATCAATACACAATCACTAGATCTACACTATCGGATTACACACCATCCGAATTCAGGAATTACCTGGATCAATTACAATAGATATTTGGTACTTCGAGAAAAGAGGCAGAGATATCTAAATAATAATTCAATTTCTTGGACAAATACGACTATTATTCTCTTGCTTGAATGAGAGGGGAAGAGTGAGAAGAAAAGGATTAGATTCACTTGAAAACAAGTTCTTAAGAGTGTTAATGATCAAGTGATTTAGAGGAGAGAGAAAGAAAATTTTCTTAGAGAGGGAAAGTTGTCTGAATATTTCATTCAAAGGCCGACGGATCTGATTTTTGCAAAGGAATGGAGCAGTATTTCTAGGCAGGAAAACATCAATCGTCATTAGGGGCAGGTCCCGCTGCGTCCAAGATATATAGGGGGCGCCAGGCCTATAAGGAGGCCGCCAGTTAGATACGCACCTTTTTTGTCTTTTTGTGGGGAAGGTTATATCTGGTATGGAACTTGCGTTTAGGGGGGATTTGAATTTCAAAATTTTAAGTTTTTTATAAAACTTCTTTTTAATTGAAAATATTTTGTTATATTATTTTTGTGATATTCTTTGTAAAAAATTAATGAAGGATAAAGAGAAAAATATTTTCTTGTCACTAATAATGCTTAATGATTTGTTTGTTCATACTTAAGTGCTTTACTATATTAGAATGGAATATTACGATTAACCATTATTTGTATTAACACGATTGTATTGGATCAAATTATAATTCAAAATTATACAAAATTTCTAGTTATGTATACAGTAACTAGTCTTCCAGTTCACCATGTGCCCAAGACTAACCTAAGCTTGCTTACCTAAGGGTAATATTTATTCCGGTTTAGAGTAGTGATATGAATAGCATCTATTATGCTTCATATGCATCACTGTCCAGTTGGAGGACGCTCCTCATGAAACAGAACTAATACCTGAGAATGTTGAGTCTAAGCCATATGTTACCTATAAAAGAGGAACTTATCGTTACCAAGGATTGACATATAATTAGTTGTTTAATCTAGTGTTATTTTAGTGACATATTCGTCTAATAGCGTCTAAATTAATAAGCTTATTAAATCAGATAATGCTAAAATCCAAGCTTTAATAAGCTGGCACAATACACCACCAAAGAGGAATACAAACAAGTAGTCTACAAAAATTTACCTTATATTATCACATTAGGAATAGCAACTCGTCATTTTTTTTAGAATAGCCACAACAGATTTACTAAAACGCTTCTAAAAATCAACGATAAACTAGCACCTACAATAGTGTAAGCTGTGCAGACAGCATTTTTGCTTCATTCTGAAGAAATGTTGATCCTCATACTAATATGAACTTGGAGTTAAATGGGACAATTCATTCTCAGATATAGAAATTGCCAGACGAACAAGTTTAGGGACCTGAATAAGTGATAGATATATTTACGCTGGGGGGGTGTATGCTAGTGCTCCAATTACAATGTGTGTCCCAACATCAAAACCAATGATTGGTAGTAAATATATGGCACGTCTGCAACGTGATAGACTAATCGATTCTAAATAAAAGTCCTCGAATTAAAAGATAAAATGGAGCAAGAAAATTAAATGGTAGAATCGATGTAATAAAGACCCCATAATAGTCTACTTAAGAGACACTAGACATGAAGGTTAACTATGACATCTCAATAAATGATATAATATAATGTCTAGTAGAGTGTGGAATCAAAAAGAATTGAAACGACGTCGATAATACTATTGTATGTAATAAACCGCATGATAAATAATGTGAGGATCTTGGATACCTGCAAGATGTGCAGATGTATAAATGAATGGCCAAATAATGGAAAGACGTAAAATGTTATGTCTGGCAACATGATGAATAAGTTGTATGCGTCTAATACAAAGAAGAGCTCATTTTATGTTGAGATTCCTTAAGGAGTATATAATGCATGAATCACGTGTTATAAAATTCTCAAGAATAATAATCGATTAAATTGTACAAGTCACTCGAATTGAGTAAATCGAGTATTTCTATATTTTTTAAAAGTACAGGAGATATGGGTTTATATATTACTAACCCGTCAAACAAGTTTAGTTGTTTTATAGATGCAGGATATATGTTTAACTTAACAGGTCGGTCTCAAACCGGATATGTTTTCACAAGTGGAGACACTACAATTTCATGGCGTTCAGCAGAGTAAACAATCGCGGCTATTTCATCCAACCATACTGAATTTTTAAGAAGAAGGCGTTTTTAGTTTTTGCATGAAGATAACGTGGGATGCAGTTCTTACTTCAAGAGAGGTTACATCAAAGGATCAAGTGATGTTGTCATCAGAGGGAGGGAGATAATACGCGCCGCACTCTTTTTCCTTTAGTTATGGTTTTGTCGAGGTTTTTAATGAGGCGGCATTCCCAAAAGCGTATTAATAATATGGACATCCAAGAGGGAGTGTTATGGATAATTATATGTGGATGTCATTATCTCTTAATATGAGTTAGAGTTTATATGTAACTAGGAGATGGTTCAAGCATTATCTCTTTGTATCTATATATAGACATATTGGTCAATTGATTAATAACACTTTTCATTCTCTCAAACTTGTGTTCACAACAGAATTGTAATTGTAACATAAGTATATATTTTAATTTTCTCCGTCAATAAAGCGTCATAAAAATACCAGATATTACAAATGTGCTATAAAACAATGTATGCAAGTTTCATGAAACATAACCACAGTGACATGATAATGATTATTATTATTCGGTTTTGACGACTTTCCAACAACGTAATTTTCTGAAGTAAGGACTAGTGTTATGTTTTTTCATTATTATTACGCATTTGGTGTTTCATTAAATAATGCTTTTTAACATGAACATATATTTAGACTAGTTGTAGGTAAATAAGTTGGGATTGTGCTTATTCTAGGTTAAATACCACATTATCAGAAAGCTCTAAACAAATACCTTTTGTATTACAGCTTTCAGTCATTTTGAGAGGATGAGAAATTTTATACTTTAGAATCGAGTATTCTAATATTAAACTTATGTGATTTGAATATGTATCAACTATGGATGCAGTAAAATGTGATGGAGGCTAAACAAAACAAACATGTCTCTCTAGTGACTCAAATGGATAGATAGAAAACACAACACAAGTACATGCAAGAATCAATGTTTTTAAGGTAACAAGACATGCGAGTTTTGTTTCTTACAACACATGAACAAACTTATCTTAGTAACATTCAAGAGAAGCAGCCATTCATAAGCACGAAACTAACTATTTTTCCGGACAGACGACCACAAGCCTAAATTTGAAATCCTTCATTTCATCCAACACTTTTTGGTTTTGTTTAGCCCTCCAGGGAGGAAGCGCGTCATCATCATAAATCTTTTTCTGTGACACAACAACAAAGAGCATATTTAATTCATTCCGAATAACACAAAGATTGATTAATTTTGTAGGAAATATACATAGTAGCCATGAGAAAGTTCACCTTCCCTCGTATCTTCAAAAATTCAGAGGGACCATCCCAATGGCTCCATCTTGGTGCTCGCATGTTACACCGAAAACCCACATGAATGTAACGCGTGCCATTCTCGCCGTCGCTTCATCGATTCTTTAGCCGCCTCCGTAGATATTAGACGCTTAAAGTCTAATTTCGTAACCGAAAAAAGATAAATATAAAACCTAAGAGAACCAACATAATGCAAAGAAACACAGAAGTAAAATAATTTCATGTTGGAAAAATTTAGTGAAAAATGTGTTTTCACTAACTTTGGACATAAATAATTATTAGTGAAAATAATTATTAAGTGTAACCCAAAATAAAGTTAGTGTGAATGAGACAGTCTCAAAGAAGGGTAGTTGGAATGGAGGATAATGGTTATGAGTTGTGTTTGGTAACTGACGATTGAATTGTCCGTTATTATTTGTGTCAAATGTTTATAACGGTAAATTAATAGGTCATCAATTAACAATTTAATTGGCTGTTATTAGTTGACTCAAATGTTATAACGGATAATTGTGAGTCATTAATTGACATTGATACTCAAAGGTTTATAACGGATAATTAATGAGTTATTAATTGACATTGATTGCACTATTACATCATATGCATATGAAGGTGTATAAATAGATAGCAATCTCAATCATTCCAACACACACCGAAAAACACATAAGGGAAAAGCTCCATTAACAAGATTTTCGAGTAGTCCCTGTTCGAACCAGAAGCACTCAGCTTTTTTCCGTAATCTTTTTCAAGCAAGTTTGTCTAGTCCTCCCGCATGTAAACAACAGCTTTGAAACGCTTTACATGGGAGACACACGGCGAATCTGTTTTAAGGGAAGCGTGTCCAACACGTGCCTTGTTCCACGATCTTTTACTTGCTTTCTTCATTTATCGTATAATGGTCTGTCTTTCTGCTTCTAACCCCTGTTCGGTAATTGTTTTCTTTTATGTTATTTATTTTCTGTTAATTATTCTCTTAATTGAAATCTGATTTATTTTAATTAAAAGTGTATATTTTTCCTTACAATCTTAAAAACAGATACCTGCTTTAAGGCCACCTTGGAATGTCCTCAAACGAATAGTGTGGCGCGTAGCCATTCCAACCTCTTCACCGCAATTAATCTAGCGGATAAATTCTGATTCCATTGTGGATAAAGCCTATAACAAGTTTGCTTTGAAACTCCAGAAATAGCGCGGCGGTCCCCTCCATCAGAGTAAACACATATCCCCTAGACCGATCTAGAATCCCTTTATGACCAATATCCAAAATCCATCATTGTATCCTTCGGCTAACCGCAGGATGTCTGTCCAAAAAGCAGTCCATAATCGCAACTATATTCTCAAATAAAGAAGTTACCCTTGTTATAAGTTTTCCAATGTTGCATAACTTATGTATGTACTAATATAACCTACTAGCCTACAAACTACATATGCTAAGTCAGGTCGGGAACCTGTCATCAAGTACATTAACATGTCAAAAATTCCTTGAATTACTCTTTTTAAAAATATGTGCAACACCTAAGGCCACTATTTTTTAGATAGATGTATACTGGTGTCCCAATTGGGTTTCTAGCTTGGCCGGAATCCCCCACATTATGAGTATTAAGAATTTTGTCCACGTAATGTGCTTAGACTTAACACAAGTCATCTGGAGTTTCGTATGATCTTTATTCCAAGGATCACTCAGCCAAATCCCATATCCATTCATGTCAAACTTTGATTTTAGACATGTCTTTTGTAGATCTGCGAGCCATCTGTCGTTACTACAACTGCTGCCCACGATAAGCATATCATCGACATACAAACACAAAATTACATATCCACACTTGTGTCATTCACAAACACACACTTGTCGCATTACATTAATTTAAAATCCACACTCCAACATGTGTTTTAATCAAACTTTTGAATGGCCACTGTTTGGGAGCTTGCTTAATCCATACAACGACTTAACAAGTCCTACCAAACATAGCCCTCTTGTCCAGGTAGCTATGAAACCCTCTAGTATGGTATCTATATATTACCTCTTCTAAATCCTCCGTTTAAAAAGCCGTTTTTACATCCATTTGTGAAGTTCCAAATTTCCTAATGCGGCAATAGCCAAGTATCATTCTAATCAGGTTATCACGTGACGGGCGAATAAGTATCAAAGTAGGCTAGACCTTCACGTTATGTCTATATCCTATTTATTACAACCTTGCTTTATATTTGTAAAGGTGCCATCAGCTTCATTTCTTTTTTGAATAATCCATTTATAGCCTAGAGGTTTTACAACCATGAGGAAATTCCATGAGCTCCCACGTATGGTTTTGATAGCTGCGAATAGGAATCTATTCACTTTTTTTGCCTCTCTCCATTGTTGCTCTTCCGAGGAAGTTAACCCGTTCTCGGTTAAACTGGGTTCATTTTCTACCATAAAAGAAAACAAAATCAGATTCCAAACGATTTCTCGTTACTTTCCTTTTGGCTTCTTCTTGGTTCAACTTCTACTTCTTCGGTTTGATCTTGTCTCTCATCTTGGAGATCCATTATCAGCTCGATGTCTCTTATCTTGGACAATACAATTCTCTAAATTGGCTGAGCTATCCAGTTCTTTTGATAAACAAGGTAATAATGTGTTCAAAGAAAGAAACATCCTTGATACCATTACCGTAATTCTTTTGTATATCCGGATTTTTTTGGATTCATGTACAATGAAAACGATAAGCACTGTTGTTCTTACATATCCAATGAATATACAATCCACATATTTAGGTCCAATCTTTTGGGCCTTGGGAGTTGGCACATCTACCTTAGCTAAACAGTCCCACACTCATAAGTACTGATATGATGGTTTTCGTCCCATCCATAATTCATAAGGGGTCTCTTCTTTATCCTTGCGAGGTATCTTATTTAAAAGAGAAGTAGCCGTCATAATGGCTTCCCCCCACATGTCCTGGCTCATACCAGAACTAATCAACATGGCAGTAACCATTTCTTTCAAGGTACGGTTCTTCCTTTCGGCAATACCGTTTTGCTAAGGTGAATAAGGAGCAGTGAACTCGTGTCTTATTCCATGTTTTGCACAAAGCTCAGCGAATGGAGCCACGTATTCACCTCCTCTATCACTTCGTACAACCTTGATTTTCTTACCAAGTTGATTCTCAACTTCAGTTTTGTATAGAACAAACTTGTCTATAGCTTCATTTTTACTTTTCAACAAGTAAACATAGCAATACTTTGTACAATCATCAATAAACGTGATAAAGTACTTATTGCCACCCTTCGTGGGTAATGATTTCAAATCACATATGTCAGTGTGTATCATATCAAGTGGTTCGGTTTTCCGCTTAACCGATTTGAAGGATGTTTTACTGCCGTGGTGTGTGTTCTTCAAGGTCGAAGTTCCGTTCTAGTAATCTGGTTGTAAGTTGTAATCGCTATTACAGATTGAAACTTCACCTCACAAAAACACAATTACTCTAGCACCAATTGGTAGTGAAAAGTCAATTGGTCTTGGTATGGCTATGTTGCATCGTGTTGATCCGAAACTAAAATCTCCTCATGCAATTTGTATAGCTCCGAACATATAATTGGTGATCCAAGTATAGTAATATTTTGTATAAAAAAGCATATAATTTTGGGTTGTTAAGCTTGTACTTAATAAGCAGCTTATAGCTTATAAGCCTATGCTATGCTGAGTGTTTGGATTGCCTTAACCAAAACGTTATATATTTTTTTTAACTGTCTAATCTATTTTCTTTTATAATGGTGCACACTAGGGATCTGGTTTTAAAGATGAAAAATCATAGTCCCAAAGAAGCTGAACTTGGTCTTCCGGCCTCCATACATAGCTGATTATGTACCACTTGTCAAGAAACCACCCGTGGAAGCACACGAATAATCGGGACACTTGTTACAATTCATAAATGGATTGCGGCTAAGAAATTTGCCATAGATCACTTGAAGATGGTCCTGATCGATCATACAATTCTATAATGATCGATCAGGACCATCTTCAAGTAAATAGTGGCCAATTTCTGAGCTGCAATCCATTTATAAATTGTAACCCGATGATTATGTGTGCTTCCAAGGGTGGCTTCTTGACAAGTGGTACGTAATCAGCTATGAATGGAGGAAGACCAAGTTCTGCTTTTATGGGACTATGATTTATCATCTTCAAGACCAAATCCTTAGTCTGCACCATTATACAAGAAAATAGCTTAGACAGTTGCAAAAAAGAATATAACATTTTGGTTAAGGCAATCCAAACACTCAGCATAGCATTGGCTTATAAGTTATAAGCTTCTGCACAAACTAAACAACACATAATTATATGCTTTTATATACAAAATAATGAAATATTACTCCACCTGGATAGCCAGTTCTCTCTTCGAAGCTATACAAATTTCTCGAGGAGATTTTAGTTTCGGATCAACATGATGCAACATAACCATTCGAAGACCAACTCACTTTCTACTACCAATTGGTGCTAGAGCAATTATGTTTTTTGTAAGGTGAAGTTACGTAACATAATCAATGATTGGATGTTACATAAGTAACGAAACTTCATCTCTAAGTTACACCACTTTTTTAGCTCTGGTGTGGGATTCAATTCCTTAAATCTCATGCTTGAAGCGTGTGGTGAAGCTTCAATATCAAATTCCCAGACGTATGTATCCTCATCATCATCCAAGTCAGCCATCGTAGCGTGAACGAGCGCTATCTGGGGCTTAAACCCTATAAATAAGACAAGCGAACCCGGCTTTATCTCTCTACCTTGGCCACATTAAGTCTAACTTGGCCCAGCCTTTGTCACAACAATGAGGCTGTGGGAGCTCGCGCGTTACCGTTGTCTCGAAAATTATGGTTGACATGCATGCGGAAGGTTGGGGTGTTTGCAGCCTAAATACATGCATAATTACCAACTTTAAACTAATCATTCTACACATGAGGGCCTTCACTTTTAATTTGTTCAACCACATAATAAGTATCATGTAGAGCAATGTCTACCCTACAGAATCAGGTCAAGAGTATCACTCTTGACTTTAGTAGGGAAAGTCAGGTGAGTAATTGCTTAATATTAATTAAATGCCCCGATTGTTTACGTTGTGTTACACAAATAATAGTGAAGAAGGCCCTATTTTGATTGCTTTACCTCGGTTACTTCTTTACCTAACATTATTTTCACAACGGTTTGTTGGGTATTTATATTGATTACAAAAGGCAGCTTCAAACTGGAAGTCGATATAAAAGCAATGTATACAATTACAGGAGTGGCTAGATCAGATGGGTTACCCAACCCGACATGTTACGACTTAGGATAAGGGAGGAGGACGAACAAAGAGGGTCTCGGTTACCCCAGCTTGGCACAAGGATTTCGTGATGCGTTAGGATAACCATCATACTATCTTTTGTTTAGGATAATTGTTAGGAATATGTTTGTGTCGTGTTAAGATAAGTATTGGTGTTTAGGATAATTGTTAGGAACGTGTTTGTGTCGTAGTAGGATAAGTATTTATGTTTGTTTAGGGTTATCTCGCTGTTAGTATTTAAAGACTTCACATGAATGAAATCCGTTAAGCTTTTGGTCAAATAAACAAATATGTGTTTTCTCTCTTGTCCTTTTAGGAGCTCGCATCATGCTTGAAGGGGTGCCTTATCCCGATACTATCCGCAAGGGTCGTATCATTTGGTGCTTTCATTGTTACTATTCATACATCACTATTCATCATACTGGTCATCCGTCACTATTCACCGTACTGTTCATCCGTCACTGTTCGTCGTTACTGTTCATTGGAAAAAAAATTATTGCTTATGGACAAACAAGCTATACGCTTGCTCTTAAAAGAGCAAACTGATGCATTGCACGCGCAGATCGCTGCTTTGGCAGCCGACCTGCAAGCTGCTAAACTTATCTAGCCGCATCATAGAGGTGGTGATCAAGGCTCATTGCGGCCGCGTTCCATGCGGTTAGAAGTTCCCAAGTTTAACGGGACCGAACTTGAGAGTTGGATTTTCGCCATTCAAGAATACTTCGATCTCTTACAAACCACTGAAGACCAACGACTCAAGGTCGTAGGGTTCAATTTGGAGGGAGCCGCCGCTGAGTGGTTTCGGTGGATGTCGCGAAATAAGCTTATCACGAGTTCGGAAGGTTTTCTTGAGAGTGTTCATAACCGATTTGGACCATGTAAGTATGAGGATCCACAAGGATCACTTTCTAAGTTGTTACAAACAGGGACGGTGGCGCAATATCAAAGCGAGTTTAAGAAGTTGATGAATAGGGTCACCGATATATCATAAAATCTGTTGATCTCGTTTTATATATCAGGTCTTAAGCCAACATTGCAGCGTAAATTTTTAGTGGCTAAACCCACGTCGTTGGGAGAGGCATTCTCCTTAGCTCGTGTCATTGAGGCCAGGTTGGAAGATCAGTCGCCCACCTCAACCAGTGCTAAAACCGACAACATCATCACAGTCGTTCAGACGAACAACCCAACGCCTTCACAGGTTAGTGCTACTTCTTCAAATTTTGGAAAACCGCCTCTTCTACACACACCCACCGAATCTACCACCAACACTAATACTACACCACTGGCCATCAAGTGGATTTCACTAGAGGAACGCCAGGAACGTCTTAACAAGGGGTTGTGTTTCAATTGTGATAGCAAATGGATGCGTGGTCATAAATGTCCCGGTAAGTTTTTGTTGCATATGGCGGAAGATGACGACAACCCGAGCCGTGAGATGCCCGCGGATCCAGCTTACTACCTTGAGGACAAGGTGAATTTTGAAGGAGAAGGGAATGTTACGACTGAGGATAAGGGAGGAGGACGAACAAAGAGGGTCTCAGTTTTCCCGGCTTGGCACAAGGATTTCGTGATGCGTTAAGATAACCATCATACTATCTTTTGTTTAGGATAATTGTTAGGAATATGTTTGTGTCGTGTTAGGATAAGTATTGGTGTTTAGGATAATTGTTAGGAACGTGTTTGTGTCGTAGTGGGATAAGTATTTGTGTTTGTTTAGGGTTATCTCGTTGTTAGTATTTAAAGACTTCACATGAATGAAATCAGTTAAACTTTTGATCAAATAAATAAATATGTATTTTCTCTCTTGTCTTTTTAGGAGCTCGCATCATGCTTGAAGGGGTGCCCTATCCTGATACTATCATAAGGGTCGTATCACGACGCAACCTATTTTTGTTCAGTGTTGATATTTTTTTAGTGCAACTTTGTGGTAAAGTTAGATATGAACCCATTGGTTTTGTATAGATATTAAACTAGTTTTGATTATGAACCTGCTCAATAATTTTTATGGCTTTTCAATAATTTGAACCATGTTTCGTCATACGGTTTTCTACAACCAAAAAAAAGTTATTGAACTATGGGTCATACTCTAATGAAGGACTTATACCAAATGATCTAAAGAAGGGTTATTTCACTTTCATTTTTTTAGCTTTTTTGCAATCAGGGTAACTTTTACATTTTAGAGGATCACATGTTAACAATGTGAGCACTTGTTGGATAATTCCGCAAAAGTTACCTTATTGCACAAATAATTGAAATTCAATACCTTTGCTTGATCAATTTTGAGAGCATGGTAGCTTAATTAGGAATTGACATATAGTTTGATACCTTATTTTCAGCACATTTAAGATTATTTTAATCAAACGTACCAGAACCAACAAGATTCTTCTCCTTGTTCTGCTCTTGAGGATCAGACAATGACATCTTCTGGAGCTGCTTTGTTTCTGCATGCATAACTACGAATTAAATAGAACAATCCAACTTCAGCATTTATTTTTAAGAATTCTTATAAATTAGCATGAAAGGTTGTTTAGAATGCACACTTAATAAAAAGCTAATAAGCTAAAGGTAGTCGATCTAATATTGAAACAGCATAATGCAAACTATCTAATAAAATTTCATGCATGTAATAGAAAAAAGATCGATTACCGTCAAAGTTAGCAGCATCAATGTTCTTCTCGTATCGATGAAGAACATCTAGACTTATTTTTGCAAATCGGTTTGATTCTTTCTGTAAGAATTCAAATTATATTGCAAATCGGTTTGATTTTAGGGTTCGTTTTATAGAATAAGAAAAAAAAAAGTCGGTCACGTGTCTAAATGTAAATTTATAATACCAGATTCAACCCTTCTTGAAACAGTTGTTTTCCAAAACAGCACAAAACATTTTAGACTAGATGTTGTGGACATGAAAATTAACGGGTTAGGGTTGAGGCTAAACAAATTTGGGTTATAAATGGGTCGTATAAATTTGAGTATTAAAAATAGGGTGAAGTCTAAAAATACGCAACATACTTTTCTAAAAAGAACGAAATACGTAACATACTGTGGAAACCGTAGAAGGGGGTGAATATGTTTCCTCTTAAAAACTTTAAGATCAAGAATTACATCACTCTCTGCTGGCGATCTCATAAATATATGGGGGCTGCCTAGTACATCAGGGGGCCGCCCTATTTAAAGGGACCGCCTCCAGAAGAGGTTTTCGGACTAGATCATTTGTATCAAATCACCAATCTAGTTTGACGCAATATGAGAAGTGTCGATAATAGATTTTACAATAACTAGCGCATATTCTACCATTTATCATCACCACTCATCAATGGTTTACTACAAGGAGCTACAACCATGAATAACACAATACAAACAATTTTCACCACAATCATAAGCACAATGCAATTGAAAAAGTAAGCGATAAATGTAATAGACATTAGTAAGAGAAAGGTAAATGAAAATGCAACCGACGATTGATTTTTTAGTGGTTCGGTCACGTATGCTCCTCTTCGCCCTACTCACTACTCCGTAGTAACCAACTCGAGAGTTACTCAACTAATCAACAAGCTCCTTTCGGCGTTAGAAAACCTCTATGCAACGTGCTTACAATATTTTTCGACACTAAGATAGATGTCGAGTCCTTCTTAGGGTACAACCAACCACCCGTATGTTTTTTGACCCAACATAAACAATACCTTGTGTGTTTTATCGCTTAAAAACATAAACACGCGTCACTTACATTATTTTCCGACACTAAGCTAGATGTCGAGTCCTAATCTTAGCTAGAACCAATCTACCACCCACACTTGTATTTTAAGGACTAAAATACTAACCGACACACCATCAACCCTTCTGAATTTATACACCATTCGGATCTACACACTACTAAAGATTGGAACATGGACTCGATCTATATGTAACAAATGGACTAACTAAACTTCATAACTTCGTATCTTGACGATAACGGAAAAAAAATAAAAAAATATTAATGTATCTTCTCTTGCACTTGAGGGGAAGAAGGAAAGAATAAAAGATTGGATCACATTTTAACATAAGATTTAACAAGTTAAATAATCAACGATTTTAGAGAGTTTTTCGTGAGGATCTAGAGAGAGAAAGAACTGAAAGAAAATCATGCAAAAGGGTTGTGAAAATGTTGTGAAAATAGTTGGAGGTGACCCACTATTTATAGGAGCTGAAAAACAGCCTGTCAGGAAACGGCGGTCCCAGATATATAAGGGGGCCGCCAAATAATTAAGGGGGCCGCCGACCGAATTAAGGGACCGCCCCGACAGACGCTCCTGTTTTTGTCTTTTTGTGGTGACAAACTTGTCTGGTGAAAGTGACACTTATTTTAGGGGGGAAATGACCAGATTTTGAAATTCAAAATAATTACCAAATAAAACATTTCTTTATAATTCAAAAATAATTTGTCTAAATAATTTTTGAGAAATAGTTTTGTTGTATTTATAAAAATATAAAGTTTAAGACAAAAACTTATTTCTTTGATCATCCTACAAGTTTAATATTGTTTGTACATACCTTATGTGATTTACGTCGGGTGTAAACCAATGTCCGTCTTGATGCATACTTGAGACGTCGAGAGATGTTGATACGTGTATGCATTGATGATTTGTGATTACGAGTAACTTGCGCACTTTACGTTACGTATTACAAGTTACATGTTTGTCATCATCAAAACATAAAGAGATCGTATAGATTAAATATCGTAATATTTGCACTAACAATCTCCCCCTTTTTGATGATGACAAAATATGTAAACTATAGCACATAGTAAAGTTTAAAAGTTACTCGTTTACACTCCCTTCTCCCCCTTTTGTTGAAGCAAAAGGGTATAATGTGGATTATGATTTGAATTATGAGAAGAATACATGAGAAGAGGGTAGGTGCTCCGAGTATATAGGTTTGATTTATGAGGAGAATATATGAGAAATAAAGGTAAAGGTGATTGTGTGTTCCTTGGATAGTTTAGAAAAGGTCATGAGAGATGAGAAGTAGGCAAGAGAAGAAGGTAGGTACTTTGAGTGTATAGGATGAAGGAATGAGGAAAATGTAGATGTTCCAAGTATATTGGTTGGCGGAATGAGAAGACAGCATGAGAAATAAGGTTGAGGTGGTTTTGTGTTCCTTAGATAGTTTAGATGAGGTTATGAGAAATGAGAAGAATGCTTAAAAAGAAGGTAGGTACTTCAAGTATATAAGTTGAAGGTATGAGAAGAGGACCTTAAGGTTGAGGGTGAATTTGAAGTGGAGGAGGTGAAGTATTTGGAGTACGAATGAACCCATCATCATATTTGACAATCCCCAATCCTATCTTCCTATAAAGGTGAGCTTGCATCATCCTAGTAAAGTCTTCTATCATCACGGTTTAACCAACTCCATACTATTTACCGACATATCTCCTAGCTCCCCTTTGCTCATTGCATCCCCGTGATAATTACATTCCTTGTATATTCACTTTAACGGATCCATGGATCAAATAAATTACCATCGATGGTCATGAAGTTCGATGCAATTTAAATGAGTAGGACGCTTGCAAGTGCTCCCCCTCGGTGTATGCTCCCCCTTGTTTGGGGCACCAAGGAATCAAGATATTGTTGTGCTGCAAAACAAAGTTAGTAGACAAGTGCACATATACATATAGCAAAACATTAGCGGGGAACTAGACATTCACTTCTAGGTTTTATTATTCTATAGTATGACACTTTCAAAGAGAAGCATAAACTAGACACATGCAATCATTATTTTAAAATCAACAACTTAAATGATATATAAAAAGACTCGAGACGTATGTTTAAGGACTAAGATTTGACCAAATTTTTAATAAACGAGAATGGGATTCGTTTATTGGTTGACACGCAAATATTATGAGGATAAACTTTTAAAGGGAGACGAATGACACTTAATATCTTGGTGAGATATGCCAAAATACATACTTTAAAAGGAGAAAAAGAAAAATAAGACGAGGATGGAGACGATGTGCTCTTGGATGTGAATGAAAATGATTCTATAGAGCCGAATAGTGGGAAAGGATGAGCAATACTAAAGAAGGAACGTGTTGACGAGAGGTTGATAGAAAAGATTGATATATCATTTGCACTAACAAATGATGTGCATATGACCCTATCGAGACAAAAGTGGATGATTAGGAATTCAAAGGTTTGTTTGGTGTTTTGTTGGTTGACAATGTTAAAGAACAAAGGTAGGATGTGAAATGAGGTAGTTCTTTCATGGTGGAAGAATAATGATGGACTCAACAATGTGGTGACTCAATAACACTTGAAGATTGAATATCTTCTTTATGTTCTTCACTTTCTAGAAAGTGGAAAGTTTTGTGAAGGAGTGACATTTGCATTTCGCAAATTACCTAAATATTTTGGATGAAATAATTAAGTTGTCAAGGGATATAGAAGGAATTATAATAGTAACAAGACTATTAGAAGAGAGAAGAAACGTTTAGAAGTGAGAAGAAACGTTATAGGTGAGAGGACTCTTGAAAGAGAGAAGAACCGTTTAGAAGTAAAAAGGCTATTTGATGTGAGAAAAGACGTTTACGAGAAGTAAGGAACAAGATGTGAGGGGATTTGTGAGTATGACGATTGTAAGGATTGTGTTTGAGAATGAGACGCATTTCATGATGAAATTCACTTTACTATTGACACTATAAGCAATGATGCTAATGAGAATTGGGATATGAGGATGACCCATTGATCTATAGAGAGATATTGGGTATAGGTTTTGGTGTAGAGTAGACGTCAGCTCGTAGCAGAAGAGAGGAAGAGTTAAGAACAAAAATTGAATGGTATTACAAGTTGTTGCCGACGGTCCCAGATATATCTGGGGGCCGCCAGAATAGATCTGGGGCCGTCGGACCGCCAACAGGAGGGATGTTTGGAGAAATTTACGAATTTTTCAAAAAGAGTGACATTTTAATTTGCATTTCGCTAATTAAAAATACTTAAAGTACTTCGGATGAAGTAGTTAAGTTGTCACGACATGGAATGCAACACGAACTAGAATCGAGAGTAGAAGAAAAGAAGAGAACGATTTATGGAATGTGTTCCATCATTACTAAACCTTGACGAAGATAATTTAACGACTCACGCTTGAGGGGTAAAGAAAGAATGTCGACATTGTTATCTTCAGACGCAACCTTTTCGAATGGAGATGTTTCCTTTTGGACATAGTCCCAAAGGAAATGGTGACGTATCATCGGTATGTTTCGTACGCGAAAATAATAATAATAATAATAATAATAATAATAATAATAATAAAAAAAATAGAGAAGAAAGCAAACGAAGATGGAGGCAACGAGCTTGACAATATCAAGACGGATGGTGGTTAACGTACGATGAACTACACTCACAGAGTTATGTAGCTCTTCTCGAGAATTGCGAATGTTCATAGAACAATCACACGATGAGGTATACGGTTGTCTTAAAGGTGGTAGCAGAAATAGTGGAGAAAAGAGATTAGCCATCTCTATGGTTGAAGGGGCGTGGTTAAGTGAGAAGAAAGAGGTGTGATCGAAAGACAAAGAGTGTTTTCGTCGAAGAGAAAGAATGTTTCATCGGAGAGAGAGAATGTTTTTTTCAAAGGGAAAGAACGTTTTCGTCGAAGAGAAATGAAGAGCGTTTAACTAATGTTGTTAAAAGGTTTGAATAGGGATTTTCAGATATGACCTTTAACATTTGCAATCGCAAGTTAAAGATACTTGAATATTTCGGATGAAATATTTAACTTGTCAAACCTACTTG
>BQNB010036654.1:25552-49974 GCA_026074375.1 Tanacetum coccineum | reverse complement strand
TGAAATGGTCCTAAGAAAAATAAGAAACCAAAATAAGCTCGACAAATAAGCCCCTAATAAGCTGTTTCAGCTTATTAAGCTTATAGGCTCAAAATGTACATAAATACCATGTGCCTTGGGTCTTTAACGAAAAAGACCCAAGGGCGCAGTGGTAAGTATGCTTGAAAGGGAGGGGATGTATCGAGGGGTCCCGGGTTCGAGTCTTGCTCACCCGGGTCCCTTGTCTTCCCTTCTCTTTTTATTTTTTTGCAAAACTCTAGGGTAGAAACTGTAAAAAACAAAACTAAAGGGTAGGCGGGCAAACTTTAGGAAAGTTACACTATAGTTAAAACGGGTGACCTTGAACTTTGGAGAAAGTACCAAACAGACCTCGCGACATAGCTTATTTTTAGCTTATTGAAAAGTGCTTTTCAGCAAAAACTTAAAACTACAAACTTAAAGAACAGCTTATACTCTACAACATTAACAAAGGCAACTTGAACTTTTGACAACAGAATAAGCTAGAAAATAAGCTCTCTAGATTCTGTCACAGAAACTAAGGGTTTAAAGAGCTTTTTGGATTTTGGCTTATTTCTAGCTTAATACTTGATGAAAATGAAAAACAAAAGATGCTAATTGTAGATCAAGATGTGTACTCAAGATATCTAAACAAAAATTATCTAAGTGTTAACAAAATTAACAAGAAAAATGACCTTAAAAGTTGTAAGGTTAAGGCTTAAACTGAAATAAGCTTTCACTAATAAGCTAAAGAGCTTATTAGTGAACTTAAAAATCTAAGACTTTGGAAATAGGCTATGCTAGTGTTATATGACTTACCTAGATATAAGGTTTTTCACAGTTAAAACTAGAAAAGAAAATCCAAAATGCAATAAGCTGAAATCCTATTGTGCTGATAAGCTACTTTTGACAGGAAAAATGAGCTATACTAAAAGCTGATAAAGGAAACTTAAGGGCTTATCTATATTAAGCTACTAGAATACTACTAACAAGCTCAATATCAATCTCTAACTTCTAACCACTACAGCTAAAAGTGGCTAGGAAAGTAATGAGCTACAACAGTTTTAACTGAGTTAAAACTGTTGTATGCTGATGCAATTGGCACACACTAAAGTGCAGGCCAAACCAACACTTTAGAAACTATTATACTAACTCAATTCATGTATTTAAATCTATACTAACCAAGTTTTAACACTCTTGTACTAGAAATCACTAGCTTCAAATTTTCTAACACAAAACTGCCCCAGGTGCAAAGCTGAAGTTTTTAAGCATCTAAACATTTGAATTCTAAAAGCTAACCTCTAAAAACTGATTAAAAACCTTAGATAAAAGACCATAACTCAGCTAAATGAAAGGATTTGACAAAGTCTAGTTTGAACTTTAGAACGTCAAATTGATCATAATCCAAACACTTGACTCCCCTTACCATAGAGCTGTCAAAACTTATTGAGCTAAAATCTATATAAAAAGCTAAACATCAGAAACTTTTTTCTCTACTCCTATAAGAATCCATCTACTTAACTATTTGAGAGCAAAATTTACAGCTTATTAGTTAAAAAGGACTAGTTTCTTCTCCCTACTATTTCCTATACTTGTTGACAGAATGTGTAAAAATTATTAAGCCTAAATGAATTCTACTTAGAAAGTTTTAACACTACAACATCTATAGTCCTACTCTTAAGCAAAATAAGCAGGATAGAACAATTATTACAAATGAATAAGCAAGAATAATAAAGCTTTTTAATGCTAAACTGAAAATTGGAAATAGAAACCTTACTTTTTTGAGACTCAGAACTAGAGTTCACCTTGTAGAGTGAGTGACCTCAAATCATAAACCTAAGTGGCTTCCAAAGCCTCTAAACCTAATAAGCTTGATTTGAGCATATGTCCTTGACTTATCCTAATTGACTCAAACTATTCGAAGAGTCATGATTTGAATGCAAATTGATACAAGGTAAAGTAAATGACAGCTTAAGACAAAGTTAACTAAATTTAGCTTGTGAACAGTAATAAGCTCAATTGATCCTTATTAAGAGCTTATTGATTGAAAACGCCTTTCAAATTGAAATCAAATTAAATGTACACTTAGTAAACTGAATTGCTATGCTAAAATGATTAAGAACAAGATTAGAAAGAAAGTACAGAGCTTTTAAAGCATTTAAAAAAAAGCCTTGAAAGACAATTTGCTTAATATTTGACGAAAATTTATAAAACTTAAGAATTAAAAGTAACAACAACTAACAACTTAAACTTTTGTCTTCTCTTTCTTTTTATAGCTGAGCTTGTGTTTGTTTTAGTGGTTAGTTTAGTGAGGAGCAAAACCTAAGACGAATTTTGACCGTCGATCAAGCCTGGGGAGTTTTGTGATTGTTTAATTCGGATTAGGTTTAAGTGGAGGGGGGGAGGGGGAATATGTTTTTGTTCATAAGGGGTTGAAGGGTTTGCATGTAAAAGAAGTTATCTATCTCTCTACCGCGTGACTTTGGGTTGTTTATTGATGAGAGTTAAAGCACACACACGTAGCGGTGGGGGTTGGGATGACAGGTAAAATGTTGGGTGAGATTCGGATTGGGTGGGAAAGACATGGGGGGTAGTTGAAGGGATAAATAAGGGAAGGAGTGGTGGTGTGTTTGGAGGGGGGGGTGGGGGGTAGGGGGTGTGTGTGGGGTATTGGGGTGGATGTGAGGGGGGGTTGGTGGCACGGAGAGAGTGGGGTGGGGGGGGGGGGGGGGGGGGGGGGGGGGGGGGGGTGCAAATTGGTGTTGATACGGTGGTTGGGTGATGACAGGGAAATACGTTTGAGAGATTGCAAGGTTGTCCCTCCCTGGTTTGTAGAGAGCTCCTTGCAACCCAACACCCGGACCTTAATTGTTAAATAACTTTGGGGACTTTGGCAAACAAGTCCCCCAATAGATATATCACTCCATTGCGGGATTCCGTCCTAATGGGGGTACAAGTATGGTTTGGCAGAACGCCCCCCCATTTGAATATACTTTGATGAATTGCCAAAATCGGCACGCCCATGTCTTTCTATTTTTCTCTTTTCTCTTATAAGTATATAAGTATTAAGGGTTTGAGCAAATTTCAACCCTTAAACTTATATTATCTTGATGTTGTTGATTTTTGGCTTCGGGTTTGACTTGGGTTGACCTTGCACTTTGTACCAGATGAACTTCTCCGATTGACTTTTTGACATTGATTGGCTTACCTCCGGCTTCGATTTGCTTGTCTTTCACATTCTTAGTCCATTCCGATTCCGTTTTGTGTCGTCTGGCTTTTGTTTTTCGTCCTTTACTTCTTATCTGTTCCTGGCAACGAATACAATTAGCAAAACAAGCATATTTTTGGCAATTTTTAAGTCGTTTGTTAATTAGCTTGTTTTTAAAGGTAAAAGGTATTGGTATTAAGCACATAACGAGCCATAACTTGATGAATCCAATGCTATGGCATATAGAGGCTAGGTCATGATAAATTTTAAACTATTAACAAACTTGTAAGGAAAATCTTGTTGAGAGGTTTACCTTCAAAACGTTTTGAAAATGACCAAACTTGTGTTGCTTGTCTTAAGGGAAAGCAACACAAAGCCTCTTGTAAGTCCAAGATTTAGAACTCTATTACTCAGCCTTTATTCATGTTGCATATGGACTTGTTTGGTCTAACTTTTGTGAGCAGCTTAATGAATAAGAAATATTGTCTAGTTGTCACTGATGATTATAACAGATTTACTTAGGTTTTCTTTCTAGCAACTAAGGATGAGACTAGTGGCATTCTTAAGACCTTTATAACTGAGATAGAAAATCTAGTTGATAAGAAAGTAAAGATTATCAGATGTGACAATGGAACAAAGTTCAAAAATAGAGTTATGAGTGAGTTTTGTGAAGAGAAAGGCATTAAGAAGGAATTTAGTGTAGCTAGAACTCTTCAGCAAAATGGTGTTGCTGAAAGGAAAAATAGGACACTAATTAAGGTTGCTAGAACCATGTTAGCTGACTCTAAGTTACCTACTACATTTTGGGCTGAAGTAGTTAATACTGTTTGCTATATGCAGAATAGGGTATTAGTAGTTAAGCCTCATAACAAGACCCCTTATGAACTGTTTAGAGGTAGAACACCTGCTCTAAGCTTCATGAGACCATTTAGGTGTCATGTTACCATTCTTAATACCTTATATTATTTAGGAAAGTTTGATGGAAAGTCAAATGAAAGATTCTTTGTTGGATACTCAATGAATAGTAAGGCTTTTAGGGTATACAACATTAGAACTAGGAAAGTAAAAGAAAACTTGCATATTAGGTTCTTGGAGGATAAGCCTATTATTGCATGTGATGGACCAAAGTGGTTGTTTGATATTGATGTTCTAAAAAAATCAATGAATTATGTGCCAGTTGTTGCAGGTACAAACTTTAATGATCTTGTAGGTATAGAAGAAAGTATTGGTGCAGGTCATTCTAGCAAGGAGACAGGATCTAGCCAAGACTACATTTTTATGCCACTATGAAATAATGGTTCACTATTTGATTCTTCTTTAAAGAATGCTAGTAATGATGAACCACAACCTTCTAGTGATGCTGGAAAGAAGGATGATGAAGGTGTAAATAAAAAAAGTGGAACTGATGAACAAGAGAGACCTGGAAATAGTACTCAAGATATTAATACTGTTGGGCCAAGTATTAATACTGCCAGTACAAATGTTAATAATGTTAGTCTAAATATTAATACTGTTAGTCCAACAGTTACTATTGCTCCACTTAAAGCCACACATGCTGATTTCTTTGGTGATGAAACAGAAGTGGATATGAGCAACATTACTACCACATATCCAGTTCCTTCTACTCCAAATACAAGAATCCATAAAGATCATTCACTTGATCATGCGATTGGTGATGTACAGTCTAGTGTACATACAAGGAGACTGACAAAGACTACAAATGAACAAGGTTTTATTAGTGTTGTTTATGAAGGGAAAATTCATGAAGACCTTCATACTTGTCTGTTTGCTTGTTTCTTATCCCAGGAAAAGCCCAAAAAGGTAATCCAAGCATTAAAAGATCCAGGCTGGATAGAAGTTATGCAAGAAAAGCTTCTGCAGTTCAAGTTACAACAAGTTTGGACCTTGGTGGATTTACCACATGGAAAAAGAGCCATTGGTACTAAATGGGTGTATATGAACAAGAAAGATGAAAGAGGTATTATGATTAGAAATAAGGCAAGTCTGGTTGCACAGGGTTACACTCAAGAAGAGGGAATAGATTATAATGAGGTTTTTGTTCCAGTTGCTAGGATTGAAGCAATTAGGCTAATCTTATCCTATGCCTTATTCAAAGACTTTGTAGTATACCAGATGGATGTGAAGAGTGCATTTCTGTATGGCAAGATTGAAGAGGAAGTTTACGTCTGTCAACCTCTAAGGTTTGAAGATCCAGAGTTTCCTGACAGAGTTTATAAGGTAGACAAGGCATTATATGGTCTACATCAAGCTCCTAAAGCCTAGTATGAGACTTTCTCTACCTATTTATTAGAAAATGGATTTCAAAGAGGGAAAATAGACAAGACTTTGTTCATTAAAAGTGTCAAAAGTGATATTTTACTAGTTCAAGTATATGTTGATGATATCATTTTTAGATCTACTAAAAAGGAGTTATGCACTGAGTTTGAGAAATTGATGCACAAGAAGTTCTAGATGAGTTCTATGGGTGAGCTCACTTTCTTCTTAGGACTATAAGTGACACAGAAAGATGATGGGATTTTCATCAGTCAAGACAAGTATGTGGATGAAATTTTGAAGAAGTTTGGTTTTTCAATTGTGAAGACAGCAAGTACACCTATGGAGACTTCAAAGCCTTTGATGAAGGATGAAAATGTTGAAGATGTTGATGTTCACTTATATAGATCAATGATTGGCTCATTGATGCATTTAACATCTTCAAGGCCTGATATAATGTTTGTTGTATGTGCTTGTGCAAGATTCCAAGTCACACCTAAAGTTTCACATCTTTATGCTGTAAAAAGAATCTTTAGATACTTGAAAGGTCAACCTAAATTAGGCCTTTGGTATCCTAAGGACTCACCATTTGATTTGGAAGCTTATACTGAAAGTGACTATGCTGGTGCAAGTTTAGACAAGAAATCCACAACAAGAGGTTGTCAATTTCTTGGAAGCAGATTGATTTCATGGCAATGCAAGAAGCAAATTATAGTTGCCAACTCTACTACTGAAGCAGAATATGTGGCTGCTGCTAGTTGTTGTGGACAAGTACTCTGGATTCAAAATCAAATGCTGGATTATGGGTACAATTTCATGAATACCAAGATTTTCATTGACAATGAAAGCACCATCTGCATAGTTAGGAATCTAGTGTTTCACTCAAAGACTAAGCACATTGAGATTATACATCATTTTATCAGAGATTCCAATGAGAAGAAGCTTATTCAAATGATCAAGATTCACACAGATCTGAATGTTGCAGATTTGCTCATAAAAGCATTTGATGTTGGCAGATTTCAATATCTGATTGCAAGTATAGGAATGCTTAATCTATGAAGTATTAATTAAGGGGAGGTTAATTAGTATGCAACAGATTATGCATACATGATTCTTGAAATGGAATGGAACAACAGCTAATGATGAAATTCAAGTTAGTGATGTTGTCCTAACTTACTACTGGTAAGTATAATTAGTACTGCTGTTATAATTAATACTGTGAGCATTAAGAGAAAGTAAAAACAGAAAGAGAGAAAATGTGAGCTTAAAATAAATGAGAGAAATTAGTGAGCATAAAAACAGAAAGAGAGATGTGTGAAAATAAAAACAGATAGAGTGAATTGGTGAGTAATAGAAATGAGAAAAATAGTGAGCTAAAAATAGAAAGAGAGATGTGTGAAACAAAAATAGAAAGAGTGATTGTGTGAGCTAAAAGAAATAAGAGAAATTGGTAAGAATGAAAAACAGAAAGAGAGATGTGTGACATAAAAACAGACAGAGTGATTCAGTAAGAAAAAGAATTAAGAGATATAGTGAGAATAAAAACAGAAAGAGAGCTTGTGAGAATCAAAATTGATGATGGAAATGCTTTTTGGAACGAAATTAGAGTTAATGCTGGTGACTCAAAGTTAATGTTGTTAGGCATACACTTACTACTGCCAGTGTTAGTTAATGTTGTTAGGCATAAACTTACTACTGCTGGTTAAGTTAATGCTGCCAGGCATAACTTACTACTGCTGGGTCAGTTAATGCTGTTAGGCTTAACTTAGTACTGCTAGTTTAAGTTAATGCTGTTGAGGGTGATTTCATAAATACTTCGATTAAGGGTTTCAATCACTCATTCGATCGATTTTACACTTTGATATACTCTCTAATCATAAACCCTAACTCAATTTTATCATTCATCATCAAAACCCAACACAATGTCGAACCTAAAGTTTGCTGAAACTCACAATTTGGTTGCGTTTTTGGAGAAACCCAAAGAAAGTGATGGGTTTGAAGGAATTATTGATTTTTTGAATGCAAGTTCTATCAGATATGCGCTAACGGTGAATCCCACCATCTATACTTCATGCATTAAGCAGTTCTGGGCTACTGCTAAGGCAAAAACTGTCAATGGGGAAGTGCAGATACAAGCCCTAGTAGATGGGAAGAAGGTGATCGTCACTGAGACAAGTGTGAGAAGAGCTCTTCAATTAAAAGATGCTGAAGGTACTGAATGTCTTCCAAATGCGACAATTTTTGAACAGCTGACACTCATGGGGTATGAAAATCTTACACAAAAGCTTACATTCTATAAAGCTTTCTTTTCACCTCAATGGAAATTTCTTATCCATACAATTCTGCAATGCATTAGTGCTAAGACTACTGCTTGGAACGAATTTAGTAGCACTATGGCCTCAACTGTCATCTGTCTTGCCACAAACCAAAAATTCAACTTTTCCAAGTATATTTTTGATAATATGGTGAAGAACTTGGAGGGTGGGGTTAAATTTCTAATGTATCCAAGGTTTGTGCAAGTGTTCCTGGATAAACAAGTTGAAGGAATGACCAAACATAAAGAAATTTATGTTACACCTTCTCACACTAAGAAGGTCTTTGCTAATATGAAGAGAGGAGGAAAAGGTTTTTCTGGGAAAGTTACCCCTTTATTTCAAACTATGATGGTTCAAGCTCAAGAAGAGGGTGAAGGTTCTGTAATGCCTACTGTTCCCCAACACACACCCACTATTAATCCACCATCAACATCTAAACCCCGGAAGAAACAGTCTAGAAGGAAACAAAGGAAGGACACTGAAGTTTCTCAATCTAGTGATCCTACAGAACCTATGGCAGATGAGACTGAAAATGTGGAAAGTGTACCTACACATTCCAATGATCCACTACTCAGTGGTGAGGATAGATTGAAACTAAATGAATTGATGGAACTTTGTACTAGCTTATCACACAAAGTCATTGCTTTGGAGACTACAAAGACCAATCAAGCTCTGGAGATTGATATCTTAAAAAGGAGAGTAAAGAAGCTTGAGAAGAAGAAAGGATCAAGAACTCATAGACTCAAAATACTATTCAGGGTTGGTAGATCTGCACAAGTTGTTTCCTCTGAAGATGAAGGTTTGGGTGCTTAGGAGGATGCATCCAAACAGGGGAGGAAAATTGCTGATGTAGAGGTTACTTTGGTTGATGAGGCTCAGGGGAGGAATGATGATAATTTAATGTTTGATACATGAGTTTTTGATGAGCAGGAAGTTGAGGTTGAAAAGGTAGTTAGTACTGCTGAAGTTACTACTGCCAGTGCTACAACAATAACTATTGATGAGTTTACTATGGCTCAGACCTTAATAAAAATCAAAGCAGCTAAACCTAAAGCTGTTACAACTGTTGCTAAAATAACTACAACTGTTGTTACAAGACCCAAGGCTAAAGGGGTTGTAGTTCAAGAGCCAATTGAATTTAGAATAACAGCATCATCTTCACAAACATCACAACTTCCATAGGCTAAAGACAAAGTCAAGGCAAAGATGATAGAACTTGAGAAGCCTTTGAAAAAGAAAGATCAAATTTTGAGTGATGAAGAAATGTCTCAAAAACTTCAAGCTCAGTTAAATGCTAAATTGGAAGAAGAAGAGAAGCTTGCAAAACAAAAGGAAGATGATGCAAACATTGTTGAATGGGATAATATTCAAGCTATGATAGATGCAGATTATGAGCTAGCTGCAAGATTACAGGCATAAAAGCAAGAAGAGTTGACTATTGAAGAAAAGTCAAAGCTGTTTGTAGAGCTCATGGATAAAAGAAAGAAGCATTTTGCAAGACTTAGAGCAGAAGATCAGAGAAGAAAACCACCAACCAAATCTCAAAGGAGAAATTAAATGTGTACCTATCTGAAGAACATAGCTGGATTCACTTACAGTCAGTTAAAGAACAAAAGCTTTGATGAAGTTCAGAAGGCCTTTGACAAGACCATGGGTTGGATAGACTCATTTGTATCTATGGATTCTGAAGTGGTGAAAGGAGGTAAAGAGAAAGATGAAGGCAGTGTAACAAGAGCAGAAGAAAGCAGTTCTAAAAGAGCAGGCACAAAGCTAGAACAAGAAAGAATTAAGAAGCAAAAGATAGATGATGATCAAGAAGAAGCTAAGATGAAAAAGCATATGGAGATTGTTGTTGATGAAGAAGAAATAGCAGTTGATGCTATACCATTAGCCACTAAGCCTCCAATAATTGTTGACTGGAAAATCATCAAAGAAGGAAAGATGGGATACTTTCAACTCATAAGAGCAGATGGAAGTTCAAGGAGGTACTCATCAATGATTAAGATGCTTCAGAACATTGACAGAGAAGACCTGGAAACACTCTGGAAGTTGGTTAAAGCTAAACATGGGAATACAAGGCCAGAGGAGGCATATGAAAGAGTGTTATGGGGTGATCTGAAAGTGATGTTTGAACCTGATGTAGAAAGTGAAGTATGGAGAAATCTACAAGGATACAATGTGACAGTTTGGAAGCTATTTTCTTCAAGTGGAGTACATTTTGTGAGATTTCAGAATCTGCATATCTTTATGCTGGTAGAGAAAAAGTATCCACTCACACCTGCAACAATCACAAAAATGCTCAACAAGAAGCTTCAAACTGACCATTGGAATGAGATGTGCTATCAACTTCTTAAGCTCATGACAAAACAGGTCAAGAATCCTGGAAGTGTTTGAATGCATCCTCTTAGTGAAGATAAAGCTTTTAATCAAGAAACTTGAAGATTCAAAAGATGAACATCAAGTTTAGGGGAGGATTGTTGGGATCAAAAGACTTCATGATGATCTTGGAGTTAATACTGCTAAGTTAGTGCTGCTGGTATAAAAGTTAATGCTGCTGCTTACAACTGCTGAAAGATTACAACTGTTAGAAGAGTTTCTACTGTCAGAAGGATAAAGACAAGAGAAAGGATTAAGATGAAGATTGTTTATCAAGATTACTTACGGGATAAGTATGAGATATTTTTGTAAAAGATATGTATATCTTATTAAGTTAGAAGATTTTCAATTATCTATTAGAATTATAGAAAGCTTGTTAGGACTCCTTGGTGTATAAAATGAGGTCCTAGAGTATAGAGTTGAAAACCAAAAAACACACATTCATACGTTTTTGATATATAGCTTCAAGGTTGTAAACCCTAATACTACACAAAGTACTCGTATTATTGATAATAATAATATTGGAGCTTTTTAGTGATATCATTGTTCATACAGTTTACTGTTTCATTAATATTCTTCTAAATATTAAAGAGTAGATTCCGCATACTCTTTAGTATTCACAAAGTTTATACTATAGTTGTTTTAGTTCTATCCAAAGTAACTTAACATTTACAAGCCAAGGAATCGATCTTAAGTTGGGATCAACAGGTTTGATCCTTTATCAAGCCTATGGTAATTTATATACTATGACAAGTAATGAGTGTTAATTTTCCGTTTCCCATATTGTTATAATTCATTATATACCTGAGAGAAAGAGAGAATCCAAACACTTATTGTGAGGTGCTAGTATATAATTTCTGTGCTTTTAATTTCGAGGTCGAATTGGTTGTGTCATAAATTACCTTTAAAAAGTAATTTAAATGCCCCCGATATTGCTATAAACTAGGTAGAAAAACTCATTTGCTTGAGGATAAGCAAATCCCAAGTGTAGGGGTATTTGATGAGGTTTTATTTTATACACTTTTTCGGGGTCATTTAACCCTCTAAATCATGCAAATATCTCTAAAATATGTGCGTAATCATTTCTTTTTGTGTTTTTAGCACTTGGATGGCTTTTGAAGGAAATACACGTGACTTGGACTTAATTTGGAAAGAAACGTGACAAGATTGCAACTTTACACGAAGAGGCTCAAAAACTGCATACAAACTGTGGAGACGGCGTCCGAATTTATAGTGACGCCGCCAGGATATGCAAGAGACGGCGTCAGGATTCTTGTGACGGCGTCAGAACGTAACCGACTTGAAGAAGCCCTAGAAGATTCGGCGGAGCGACGGTGTCGCAGTTATAAAGCGACGTCGTCGCGATTGTTTTTATATAAGATGATAGGATCCTCCACTCGCCGGAGGTGGTGGTCCAAACCGCCTTGAAGTCACCCGAAAAAACACAAAGTACACCAGGGGTCATCGGACGTTGTCGCTGCGCGTGGCGGCTCTGGTGGTGGTCAAGCAAGTTGGGTTATGTTCGCAGTGGAGTGGCGGTTCTAGTGGTGGTTTTAGATTTGAGTGAAATGTTATGATGGTGGTGGTAGATTGATTTGAAGAGTGGAGGTTGAGAAAGAGAGATAGAAAGAAGAAAGTATTGTCAGAGAGAAAGAAGGTGAAGTAAAGGTCATAAACAAGTTAAAATTTAGAAAATTTTAGTTAATGTTAATGTTTTGTATAATCAAAAATCATGTTTTTCATATTCAAGTTACATCTTTTTTTTATATGATTTGCAAGTGTTTTTATGTCGTATTGAGTCTATTTTTTGTGACATCAAATGTGCTATGTAATTTATTTCAAGTTTTTTTTCAACAAAAAATATTTTTTTATCATTTCTCATATCAAGTTTCTTTTGTTACCAAACACAATAATTCATTATAAAATTGTACTGATTTAATTTGTCTGAATTTCTATTCTCTGATTCATTTAATTTCTTTAAACTTCTCTCTATCAAACGTGCATGACACGACACGTTTTATAAAAAGAAATTTAAATAAATGAAATGGATAAGAGAATAAAATTTTAGATACTTAAAAAGGCTGGAAAATGAGAGGTTCGTGACCAGGCTAGTGATTTCAACACATCGTCTAAAATTAATAACTCCTTTTAGCATTTTAACTTCTTATAGTTAAGGTATCAATTAAGGTGGTTTATAAAATTTTGAAGAGGTCTAAAAAACCATACTGAATATCCATTTCAAGCTTACGTGGAGTGAAAAGGTTTAGGATATTCGACATTTTCATAATTTAATGCATTTGAATTATGTGAATATATATTAGAAGGGATATGTATATAAAACAAATTAAAAGGTTTATAAATTAATGTCATAAAACGATTATAAACTTTTAGAAAAATGTACTTAGTGGATGCTCTTAGCAAGTTGTTTTAAACATTTAGAAGTATTAAACAGGCAAATGATCCATACCTTTAAACTCTTTTTTTTTTCATTCTCTAAACACACAATTCATAAAAATAAATTATCTAGAAGTATATCCCACATTTATGTTCCCATGTGAACGATGGAAAATCATTGGTACATCCCACTAAACTCTAAACCAGATAAAAACACTTCACTTTACTCCCTATAAATATTCCACAAAAACCACATAACACATCCATCAATCCAACCAAACATAAGAAAAAAACAAAACAATATCTCATCCAATCCAACCCTAAACTGCATGGGGCCCACACTTTTAGACGCACTCAACGTCAGGGTTATCGGCGCCGGGAAAAAATATCTAGTTTTCTCGCACGGGTTAGGGACAGATCAATCTGTGTGGAGTCGAATACTTCCGTATTTTCAGACACACTACAAGATTATATTGTATGATCTTGTCTGTGCTGGTAGTGTTAATCCAGATTACTTTGATTTCACGAAGTATAATTGTCTTGATGCTTATGTAGATGATTTGTTATATATACTCGACTCGTTGGGTGTTGAGAGATGTTTCTTTGTTGGTCATTCGCTTTCGTCCATGATTGGAATTCTTGCAGCTATTCGTAGGCCTAAGATGTTTGTGAAACTTATTCTTGTTGGTGCTTCTCCTAGGTAATGTTACATTTTGTTATATATTTGTTGAGCAAGTGTAATTATTTGATGAATTATGGAGACAAATGTTTTAGATTGATAAGTTAATCGATCATCGAGTCAAAGGGTTTTGGTCTACCGGTATTTGAGTTGCTCATCAACTTTTGAGAGAATAGGTGAGAGATGTTAATATTAGTGGTGGTATAAAAGTAACAAGTGTATGAAATTTTGCATTTTTAGAAAATATTGATTGACCATTAAGTAATTAGGTTTAGACATACTTTATGTAATCACATGTCGATTTAATGACTTAAGGAGCGGATTTGTTTCAGATTTGATAGAATTCATGCCAATGTTTGATGGGTCATATTAGTCATGTGTTGTTTTTAGTTAATTATATAAATTAAATTTTGATGCTAATTATTGTTTGGGTATCTAAATAAAATTCGTGATTTATTAATTACAGGTTCCTAAATGATAAGGATTACCATGGTGGATTTGAAGCAAATGAAGTTGAGAAGGTTTTCGTAGCAATGGAGGCAAATTACGCGGCTTGGGTGAATGGATTTGCTCCTTTAGCTGTCGGAGCAGATGTTCCGGCAGCTGTACGTGAATTTAGCCGAACGTTGTTCAACGTCCGGCCAGATATATCACTTTTTGTATCTAGGATGGTTTTCAATAGTGATTTGAGAGGAGTGTTAGGCTTACTGAAGGTGCCTTGTTGTATAATTCAAACAGCGAAAGATGTGTCCGTACCAACGTCCGTTGCCATGTACTTGAAGGAGCATCTTGGTGGCCGGAGCACAGTGGAGATGATGAACGTTGAAGGTCATTTGCCTCATCTGAGTGCTCCGGCTCTGTTGGCTAATCATCTTACTAGAGCTCTTTCGAGATGATATTTTTGGTTTGTAGTTTTTGTTACAAAATAAAACATATTTTGATGTCATTTTAGTATATTGGTTAAAGATAATTTTGTGTACTGTTTGAGTCATTCAATTAATAGTTGAAAACCCGGCTTCGACACGACACAGAGGATATGATGTAACAGATTACAACAAGTACTGAAAACACAAATCTATGGTGTAAAATTAATCATTGTGGTTTTGATTGGGGCCTAACTAAATGACTATCTATAGTTCTATCCACTTATAAAAAAAATATTGGGAGAATCTGGCTAAAGATTTAGAGACACTTGGCGAATAATTTGTGGACAATTGGGAAAGGATAAGAAAGGATCTATGTACTGACGTGTTTATGATTTTCATGTCGTTTGTCCTAATAAACTCATGTGTCCGTACAAAAATTGCAACATGATAAAGGACATCGTACAAATCACTGAATTAAGAGAAATGCTAGATCCACGTAAGGTTTACAAAAACAAACCCACATAATGATGTGGCATGAAAACTATTGGTTTTATCTCTCGTATTTTTGATTCTTTTCACATATTTGCATCCACAAATTAACCTACACATCATTATGTGGATTATTTTTTGTAAAAATTATGTGAGTGTAACATTCCTCCTGAATTAATTCCTTGATCAACTCTTCTTTTGAACAACATCTTTATCATGAAGGCACAAGCAAGGAGCTAGGCCTTTGTTAAAAAGAAAGAGCTAGGCCAAGAGATCAATCGGGAAAAAGAGTTAAGAGTACATTACAAGGATTAGAATACCACTCGATTCAATTAATTGAGGCTTTCCTACCAATTGAGATGTATGTGAAGGTATTGTTTGATATGACTGAGAATTAGGCTTTTCTTTGAGCGTTTTGAATTAAACATGGAATCGTTACGAAAAATGCCAAAGTGTCTAAAGAGTTGAACGTGCGACGGCGTCAAGGAGCAGGGATCGTGATGTGAGAAACTTGAACGGTTTATGAGGTCGAAAATATCATTGAAACTATCTATTTGGATGTTGTGAAAATTCCACAACGTACTCAAGGACCTCAACCCAAGTAGACATAGGCAAGGGGCATTCGACAAACAAAAGATCTTCCGTTTCAAGGGCTTTATCGCACCACGGGCACCTGATCAAACTTAAATGCAAATAAAATAATGATTTTTCCTCTTGTACAACAATCTTATTTAGAGAGTGCTTATAATTGCTTAGTTATATGATCATACTAAGTTATAGTTATCTGAAAAGCGAGAGTTGTGAGGATATTTGTGTTCTTTGGTTAATAGGTGGGATGGAGAAACTGTGGTCTTGGGTGATTTTAATGAAGTTTGAACGGTGCATGAAAGGTTTAGTAATTTCATATCTTTTAATAATTTCATATCTTTGGCAGGTTTGGTTGACCTTCCCTTGGGAGGGTATTCATATACTTGGGCTCATAAATCGGCTTCTAAAATGAGTAAACTTGATCGATTTCTTATTTCGGATGGTCTTTTGGATCTATTTCCTCATTTATTGGGTTTATGTCTTGATAGACACTTATCAGATCACCGCCCAATCATAATGTTTGAATCGAAGTTAGACTATGGTCCCATTCCTTTTCGCATGTTTCACTCTTGGTTCAAGATGGAAGGGTTTGATAAATTCGTGGAAGACACATGAAATTCTATGAATGTTATGGATTCGAATGGTTTAATTCGCATGAAAAAGAAGGTACAGCTTCTTAAAAATGCAATTAAATCTTGGGTTAAGGAGAAAAAAACTCAATGAACAAAGCTAAATTTTTCATCAAATGTAAGCTTATTGAGATGGGTAAGCTCCTTGATCTTGGTGAAGGAGATGATGAGATTCATATTCAATGCGCTTCGTTATTGAACGATCTTAATGATATTGCTTCAAATGAAGCTTTAGACTTGTCTCAAAAGGCTAAAATTCGTTGGTCTATAGAAGGTGATGAAAATTCCAAGTACTTTCACGGGATCCTCAACAGTAAAAGATCCCAAGTTGCCATTCGTGGGATTCTTCATGATGGAGATTGGATTGTCGAACCAACAAAAGTTAAAACCGAATTCCTCAATCACTTCTCTAACCAATTTTTGAAACCTCTTTCCCCCCGTGTTAATATCGATTTCCAATTCTCCAATCGTCTCAAAGTGGAGCAAGTGGAGGAGTTAGAAAACTCTATTTCATATGACGAGATCAAAAAATCAGTTTGGGAATGTGGTATAAATAAATCCCTGGGGCCCGGTGGGTTTACTTTTGAGTTTTTTCGAAAGTATTGGAAAATTATAGGTCAAGACATAGTTGCAGCGGTCACCGAGTTCTTTTCTACTAGTAAGTTTCCTCCTAGTTGTAATTCCACATTCATTGCTTTAATTCCCAAGATCCATGATGCTACAATTATCAAGGACTTCCACCAAATTAGCCTCATAGGAAGCATATACAAAATCATAGCAAAGATTCTGGTTAATCGTTTAAGTTTAGTCATTCTGGATCTCATCAATGAAGTTCATACAGCTTTTGTCCGTAATTGAAAAATTCTTGATGGTCCTTTTATCTTTAACGAGCTCATTTCTTGGTATAAACATAAGAAGGTTAACACTATGATTTTAAGGCTGATTTCAAGAAAGCTTTTGATTCCGTTAGGTGGGATTATTTAGACGATATTCTAAAATTGTTTGGTTTTGGTGATACTTGGCGTAGTTGGATTTCCGGTTGCTTAAACTCTGCCAAGGGATCGGTTCTTATTTATAGAAGTCCTACCTCAGAGTTTCAATTTCATAAGGGTTTAAAGCAAGGAGGCCCACTTTCTCTGTTTCTTTTTATTTTGGTAATGGAAAGTTTACATCGTTCTTTCTCTAGAGTGATGGAAGCCGGTCTTTTCAAAGGTATTTCAATCAATAAATCTTTATCGATATCTCACTCTTTTTATGTCGATGATGCGGTTTTTGTAGGTGAATGGAATATTTTAACATCAAAATAATTGTGAATGTTTTGAATTGTTTATTTATGGCTTCGGGTCTCAAAATTAATCATCATAAAAGTAAATTATCAAGGATTGAAGTTAGTAAGGCAGAAACTGACTTAGTAGCCTCAATCAAGGGATGCTCCACATTTTCCCCTCCTTTTCATTACCTTGGGGTTAAGTTTGGAGCATCTATGTCTAGAATCATTTCATGGAAGGAAGTCACTGACAAAATCTCTTCTCAATTGTAAAAATGGAAGATCAAAACTCTTTTTAGTGGTGGTCGGCTGACACTCCTCAAATCTTTCCTTACAACTCTTTCGCTTTATTACATGTCGATCTATAAAGCTCCTGTTGCTGTTTTAAAAGATTTGGAATCTATTCGTAGGGATTTTTTCCATGGTGCTGATAAGGTTGATAGAAAAATGGTTTGGGTTCATTGGGAAAAGGTCTTGGCATCAAAGAACAATGGTGGGCTTGGCGTCTCTAGCTTATACGCCACTAACTGGGCTCTTCTCTTTAAATAGATATGGAGATTTCTCACTCAATGTTCTTCCCCCTGGTCTAGTCTCATTAAAGCAATTCATGGAGTTAAAGGAAATATTGATGATTCTCAAACAAAGATCAGTGGATCTATATGGTAGGAGTTGGTTTCGTGAATTTGCTGCTCTTAAATCAAAAGGTATCGACTGTGTTTCTTTTATCAATCGCAAATTAGGGAATGGAGAGAATACTCTCTTTTGGGAAGACATTTGGCTAGGTGATTCTGCTCTAAAAATGACGCACCTTAGACTTTTCGCATTAGAGTTAAAAAAGATATTACCGTGGCTGAGAAAATGGGTAATTCTTCTTTAAACCTTTTTTTCGTCATTTGCCTAGAAGTGGAATTAAAGACGAGCAATACAAGAATTTAGTTTCCATTACGTTTGATGTTCTTCTCCCTCAAATGCATGATCGCTCGTCCTGGTCCCTTAATGCTTCAGGTGACATCACGGTAAGATTGGTTAGAAATCATATGGATGATTTTCTTTTTCCTAAACCTGATGTTCCAACCCGTTGGGTTACAATGATTCCTATCAAGATAAATATTCTAGCTTGAAAGATTAGCATGGATAGATTACCTACTCAGTTTAATCTCTCTTCTTGTGGCTTGGAGATTCAGTCAATCTTATGTCCTCTATGTAACGTGGCTGTAGAAACTACTTCTCAAATTTTTTCTCTTGCTCTCTATCTCGGCATATCATGCACAAAGTATGTCGTTGGTGGGAACTTGATATCTCTTCTTTCAACTCTTATGTCGAGTGGTTTAATTGGCTCTCAAATGCTCGTATAGCTAAATGTGAGAAGGAGATTCTGGAAGGAATTTGTTACATCTCTTGGTGGTACATTTGGAAGTTTGAATGAAAAATCAGTTTCTATTTTGGTTCAAGTCTGCCGAGGAAAGAAGAGATTTTATTTTGACGGACATCGTTCAAATGTCTTTTCTTTGGATATCGAATCGTTGTAAATCCAAGATTGATTGGATCTCTTGGATTAAGAACCTTAATCTTATTAACTAGTTGGAGAACTAGTGGTTGGAGAACTAGTAGTTGGAGAACTAGTGGTTGGAGAACTAGTGGTTGGAGATCTAGTGGTTGGAGATCTAGTTGGAGAACTTGTGGTTGGAGAACTAATAGTTAGAGATCAAATGGTTGGAGAACTACTGTCATGCCTCTTGTTTTTGTTTGGTATTTTAGCTTCGTGGGTTCTAATTTGTTTTATTTCCTCGGGGCTTGTTTTGGTCTACATCAAAATCTCTCCAGAGTGAAAACAGGTGGCTCAGCCTCCGTGAGTGGGGATTTTTCTCTTGTCTTGGAATTGGCAAGAGTTTTTTCATCCCTTTTGTAGTCCTTGCAGTTAAAGCCTCGGGTAGAGTCTAGTTTATGTTGTTTGTTTTTTATTCTAGTATGTAATGATTTTGCTTCTAGAGCCTTGCTAGTAGCAGTTATATTTTATATAAATCCATTTTCCGTTAAAAAAAACTAAGTTATAGTTATAGTTTATGTGAAATTAGTACTTGCAGATGTACTTAGTGTTTATTCACTAATTCAACCGAAAACATTTTATTCCCCCCACCTCTTAAAAAAAGTATCTCATACTACATGGTATTATAGCCTCAGGGTTGTTAATATTATGGATCGAACTTTCGCTAGGTAATCGGTTAGTTTGATTTTGTTTCTATTTTATTTGATCGTGCTTTTGATTTACCTGGACTCTGTTATTTGCTTGTAACCTGCTTTCGCGATTCCTTTTTAGGGTTTGTTTGTTTTCTTTCGGTTATTTGGATGCTCGTATTATGGTTTGGTATTTGATTGACTCGTTATTTTGTAATCATAGTTGCTCGTAAAGATGATTCGTTGCAATCTATTAATGTTTAGTTAGATGGTAGAAATTATTCATATTGGAGTTATATTATGAAACAAAAATTGCAAGGAAATCGACGTGGGGTTATGTTTCGGGTACCAAAACAAAACCTATTGATGGACTATTAGTTGAAAATTATGTGGTGTTATGGGAAGTTGATAATTCTGATGTTATAACTTGGATTAATAATTCTGTCACATAATCTATATTGGCCTAGTTGGCAAAATACGACTTTGCTATGTTTGTGTAGGATCATTTTTTTAGATTATAGACACAAACTAATTTTCCAAACAGTATCATGAGGCGTATATTTGTTCACTTCAGCAGACTGATATGAGAATTCAAGACTTTTTTCAGCTATGTCAACCTTGTGGGATTAGTTAGCATTGACTGGACCACCAGAATTGAGTAGTTTTAATCCTTATGTTAAAAGGAGAGACTTGTGATGCTTTTTTAGTTTCTTATGGCACTACGTCATTACTTTAAGGGATTGCAAGGTTCAATTCTGCATCGTGATCCCCAACCATCTGTTGATTATGTTGTTAGTGAACTACTTGTAGAAGAGATTCATTTGAAATCTCATGATGATTATAAGATTATAGGGCCTTCTATTTTTGCTTCTACACATCATACCGTGACATCTACTAGCACTCAAAATAGGCCTCACTCTAATATTACTATAGATGAGTTTGCTTATTTCAAACAGAAAGGTCAATCGAAATCTTAGTGTCCTAATGTTCCAAAGCAGAATTAACAGACACCGCGACTTCCACATAATCGGCAACCACAACAACAACGACCATCCCATCCTAATGATGGTGTTGTTGCACCTTCTTTGTGTTAGAGTATGCTCGTGTCATAATAAATAATTATATGGCTAGACACATGTGAGCCTATGGGGTCACACGCATATACACAGAGGTATCATTTAATATATCGTATCTATTATATTTATGGTATATGTATAACCTAAGTAAATCAAGATCAAAAACAGGCTTCCAACTGATAAGCGAGTACTTAGTCAATTGGATTGGACCAAGCTAATGGTCAAGCCCATTATGGGCCCCTCATGGCCGGCCATAGGAAGAAAACGCAAAGGATAGAAAGTTCAAAGGGTCATGTGTAAAGTGGATTGTGATAACTACTAACTGATTTAGTCATAGGAAGTTAACTAATCACATTTATCACTTACCACTTTTCTCTCCTTCTACTAAAAACTCACGGAACACACAATTCCCCTTTAGGGTTTTGAGTTTTGATCTTCAATCTTGTATCTAGTGTAGTTCAAGGATTGATAAAGGGTTACGAGTTAATAAGACTAGCATCTTTGTGGTATTCATTGACGTTATAACACCCCGTGTTTTAGGGTCATTGTACGACGTCAATAAGTTCACTATTTATTTTTAGTATTGTACGCGTTTGCTTTTAAATCATAATCGTTAAGTTAAATCGCGTAAGCTAAAAATTATCGTTCAATGTAAACGGGCATCAAACAATTAAATGTATACATCAAGCAAGTGTTAAGTAATTATTTTGAGGATAATTAATAACTTTTTTCATTTTATTTTTATTGGTTGCGTAAAGTGTTTACGTTTCGCGATAAAATACGTTTAGGCATACCCGGAACCACCAAAACTTTTCTACGCATCAACAAATACCCAAAATAGTATCCAATACCTAAAATTTACAAATTTTCATCATATATATCAATATATGGCCGGATGTGGTCATGAAAATGCAAAGATAATATCTAAGTTCAATCTATTTCCTTGTTTTCATGGGATGATATTCATTTTAAGGAACCAAGAATTACAACTTACTAACCCTAATAGTAAAATGAACCAAGACTTCCTAGAAATCCTCATTTGTGTCCTAAGACTTCTATGTACAATGCTGACTAGTCCAAGTGTATATAATACAAGTAGCTAGTAAATAAACACATACATACTCATTTTACTTATTGAAAAACACAAATTCTCTCCCTTTTCCTCCATATATGCCACGACCAACATCAAACCACCACAAAACCCATACAAAATTTTATTTATAACATTTACACATATTCCTACATGATATCTAAGATAACCTAAGGTGATTTGAAGGGTTGGTTTAAGCATCTACAAGTGTTAAAGCAAGAAAAGAGTTAGGGTTTCTTTGAATAATTAGGATTTCTTGGTATTGTAAGTTAGGGTTTGTCATCTAAACTAGGGTTTAGATTATGTTGTTCATCACCACACTTCATATTAAGGTTACCTAAAACTCTTAATCTCTTTATTTTCTTGATTTTAGGCATATATGATGTTTATGTAGTTAATCACCATCTAAGGACTTATTTACTTGTAAAAATAGATTTTTACACTTGTTTATGATTTGGTAAACTTTTATATATGTCATATGAATGTTGGTATCATGTTATAATGAGAATATAAGTATTGTACATGTGTGGATTATGTATAAAAAGTGTATATAATCAAGTTAACTACAGAGAAAAGTTGTACTTATGAAGTTCCTGAAAAAAATTATAAGTATGTACACATTTGATCTTGTGATTTTTTGGACAATATATTGGACTAGTCATGGACTAGAGTCCCTAAGGATGTAAATTACATGTGATAATAAGTAATTGTTAATGGACTTGTACATGGTGGTTAAGCTTAAAAGTGAAAAAGTACAAAATCAAGTTTAAAACATGTTTTTATCACAAACTTCAAAACTTGCTGTTTGAATTCGAAAAATAATATATTTATTTTATATTTTTATAAAATACTACAACTCATGACAAAAAGGTAATAAACTCGAAAAACCGATTTATAACGAAGGAGATACGCTAAATACAAGTTATACGTTAATTAAACGCGTTATAAAAGAAATTTTATCAAAACAAGTTATAAAATACTTTTGATATATAAGGTTTGTTATTTTTCCCAAATAGTACATAATTTTATGATTATAAAACAATAAGAATCGTAATTTTTGGATCAATAACGAAGGAGTTATGAATTACGCGAGTTTACGACAATAAATACTTTTATAAAACTATTTTTATAAAAGTTACTGTTCATCTCAGACATGAATATTTTTAAAACATCATTAATATGATAGAACTTTTAATAACAAAGACGTGCTTGAAAGAATCACTAAAAATGGAGCTAAAATGAATAAGATACGACATTTACGGGTTTTACGATAACCAAATCTATAAAAATAAATTTATAAACTGTCATGAACAGTAAAAACCACTGCTCACCAGAGGACTAAAAATATGAAAATGTAATATTTTTATAACTCGTCTTAATACGAAATCGTAGACATAAGAAACGAAAGAAACGGGCTTAAAACGATAAAGTTACATCGTTTTTACTCTGAAAAATATTTATAAACGTTTTAACTTTATAAATACGATTTCACAAACGCAATTAGATGGTGATGTAGCTATATAGAATTATATATGGTAGTAGTTTTTCAAAGTGATTAGTACTTATTCGGCCTATACTTGATTAGGTTGCATTCAGTCATTATCGTGACGCATTATCTGTTGTGATATACATTGTTGATTGTTCAATTCACTCGAGGTGAGTTCATAGCCCTACGTTTTACATTTATAATGATTTATAAGTTTTGGGGTGAGAAATATATGCATGTTTTACAAATTGGACGCAAGTGTACATTTTATTTGATTACGTGTTTGCCTAAGTAGCGATAACCCATCTGAGCCCATAATCATGAACTGCCAGTTACTGCTGTGAGCGCGAATGTTATGAATAGATCTATTTGGGATTGACATCCTCGTTCCGGTGATTAGCTATCACTAGACAAACGAACGTATACCATGTCGGATATAAGATGTTGCGGGTTAGAACATCATCACGGGCAATGTTGGCAATTTTATTGCACTTCATACATGTCGAGCTTCAGTGTCATGAGCTTAGGAAAACGTAATTATATTTTATGATGTTTGCATCTGTTGCATTATTATGGGGGAGTCTTGTGGTCCTATATTATACATTTATAAACCTAAGAATTAACTTAACAATATGTTGACATTTTAAAGCAATGTTTTTCAGGAGGTCAATAAGGTACGAGGTGCAAGGGATACATTGGTGGTTATATTTTAAAGTCACATGTTAAAGATTTGGTTGCATTTCATTTTGGGATATCTATTATGAACTAGTATCTTTGTATTTTGAACAAATGAACAAGTAAAGCTTTGGGCTTTTGTAACAAACGCTTTGTTAAATCCAATGTATCAGTTTTTAATTACTTTTTGGTCGTTCTTATATTATCTTGAATTATTGATCTACGATGTACCATCCCCCAAACCCATATTCCACTGTGATCCATTTTGGGGGTGTTACAGACGTGTAGTATGTTTCTACATAGAGGTGATCTATTTTGATCACTTGGGTTTTTAGGGTAGATCGTGGTGTGGTGATTGTCTCCATTCATGACTACTGAATCACGCTACAAAGGTATACCGTTGTTTGTTTTCCTTTGATTAATCATATGGCTATATAGATCTATTTATTGGTGATTATCCGCTAAGTTTATTTATTAATAAAATATTTTTTATTTATAAAATCACTTATAGTGGTATCACCAGCCATCATATGATGTCATATGATTATCGGGTATACGTAATTGTAGCTAAAACGCATGTTTTTTTGTTTTTTGTTTTTGTGAAACTATTTTAAAACATCCCCTAGGGCTCATTTTTCCTATGAAAATCGACCAAATAAGGTCTAATAATCTGTGATTTTGACATCATAGCCATGGGTTACGCATACTTATAATGGTATACTTATCGGGTACGAGTATTACGGCCTAAATCGCGTATTTTTGGACGATTTGTGAATTGGTTTTGAAACAGCCCTTTGGAAAATTATTTCTATAATTATATGATAGTTGAAAGGTATTA
>BQNB010036654.1:9340-23661 GCA_026074375.1 Tanacetum coccineum | reverse complement strand
TTTATTATTATTATTATGATTCGTTACCCATGTTTATTACTTATTGATACGAATTATACCAGATTGACCATTCTTAAATAAATGGTTAATATTGCTACCTCTGTTGAATCATTTTCTCCTTGGTTTTGATTTCATGATTTCAAGTTCTTAACCGAGTCGGTCTTGATTGCTCTAACCTTGACATTCTATGCGTAAAAGATCAAACATTGACAAATAACAGTGAGTACATCTTTAAAGGAGATGTAACTGCCAAACTTTGATCCATTTTCGAAAAGTATGTGAAGGGTTTTTCGTGTTATTAATTGTGGTTAATTGTTCTTTGGTAATTAAAAAGTTCTGATGACATCACTATCTACATGGTTTATAATAATATGATCATGTAAGCATACCTTTGAGTGTGGTGCATATCGAATTACTTTTGACCTGACTATACGGGATAATTATTATGTTTTCAGCTGCGACTCTGTTCTTCTAGGCTTTCCTAGATATACTTTGGTACATCGGTCAGATGTAGAAGTTTCTTTATGAGGAATACATATCTTAGTAATACAAATCTTAAGTAGCTTTTCCAGTTATAATTTCTTTTGTCCATAATTGATGACCAACAATTTACAATGTCCGAAATGCTTACAAATAGTTGAATCTAATTCCAACAGAGACACTTAACAGTAAGGGATGGAGTAGGTTTATTTTTATCTTATATTTCTATATGTTTTCATTATTACAGGGTAAAACTGGGCGACATGGGTAACATAACAAATTGGGTAAACCAAACCGCATCATAAGTGGGTAAGATATGATGCGATTATTATTCGTAGATGCTACATTTGATGGTTCTTAGTTGTGACAAAGAACGACAAACACACAAACTCACAAAACCAATCCTTAAATGAAAATGGACCGCCACCTTATTTAGTTCTCGACACTTTCCGTTATTCTTTTTACATATATTTACATTAAGGTTTTCCTTGTTCAACTTTTGTGTTTTAAGATATTTTGCGATATACATGATAATTTAACGTTTCGTAAGAGAATTCCCCCAAGTAATATTATGAACTAGGCCCGCCCGATTATCACATGTTGGATAAATTATAAATTTGCTAGAGTATAGTTTACCCTTTAATATCATAAATTAAACACTTAACCGTTTTCACAGGTAGGTGTTGTTTTTAAGAAGACCCGTAATTTCACATGGGCAACTATAGTAGTAAAAAGCAAGAGAATGATAAAGGTCTTGTTTGTGAGCAAAGATAAATTATTCAAATTCAACAAAAAATGTTGTTTACAAGGAAGTATTAGTTTGTATTTGAATGTTTTACTACCTTTCGTATGTCAAGAATGTTTGTTTGATATCAAGGTTTTGTATACATAACACAAAACTCATCCCATTTCATTTGTATATTATCTATTAATGATAGTTATATACTTTTGCATCGACATAAACAAAACATACACGTAAGATTTACTATGTACTAAAATGAAGCTAGCCCGCCCATTCGGGAGGGCTATGAACTAGTATGTATATATATATATAATATATATATATATATATATATATATATATATATATATAATATATATAATATATGATATACATTATATATAATACATTTTATGACACTCATAAAGACATGACAACAACTGTCCATGTTACTAAGTTGCCATGTCAATGTTTTTGGTGTATTATATGACTAGGGTGTCAGTAGGGTCGGGTTGACCCGACTCGAACCCAAACCCAAACCCGATAAGGCTTATCGGGTCGGGTCAAATCGGGTTGAAAAATCATGTCGGGTTGATTTGACCCGAACCCAATAACCCGATAGTGCTATCATGTCGGGTTCGGGTTAAGTAATTATTATTATCGGGTTATCGGGTCAACCCAATAAGACCCGAAAATATTTTTTTTATTTTTTTTAAGAAATAAATTTTACAGTGTTGTTCTTACAGTGCTTAAATGCTGGTTCCAAATGCAACAATTTAGAAGTTTAATCTAACAAGGTTTGTAACCCGCGCTTCGCTGCGAAGCGTGGGTTTTTGCTTTGTTGTTGCGTGATTGGGATGTTCGTATGCGGTTTCTTTTTTTAGGAAGAAACTAATGTAGATCACGAAAACAGTGATGCGGGACGATTAGCGTGCCGTTTGGGATAAACCCATGTTATCGACATTGTGACGAAGCTCAAGACTTTACAATTGCGAAATAAGCTAAAAAGGTTTTTTTTAAAATAACAGTTAATCCTATGTTTCATTCCAAAATAGCAAAATGTGATTCACATAAGTTGTGCAAGTAATCTTGGTTGCCATCAGGAACATGAACATTTTCTATTGTATTTCTAGTTCCTGGATAAGATGGTGAACCTGCAAAAACACAAATAAGAAGTGAGAAAACTGTCATTAATTTTGCATGCTCGCATCATTTACTGCATATAGTGCGGGGAAAGTGAAGGAAAGAATGTCACCTGATGTAGCAAGATATTCTAAACCCGTAGAAGTTACTTTTATTCTAGTTGCATAATGTAAATAATTGATGCTCATGTTATTAAATACTAAATGTTTGTCAGCTACATTAGTTACATAATGTGGTAGAGCAATAAAAGTAAGAGCTAGCATCTCATACACTTTCTGGGAATCTCAGGAGTACATATGGCTAGATAAAAGCATGAATTTAGAGTGGTTGCAACTAATATTGTCGTTAATCCACCCATAACCACTGCTAGCTTTAAGGTACATGCCTAATTTAGTGATTTCGACTGTTTAAATCAGTGATGTGCAAGATCAGACCCTGATTTGCTTATCTGATTCTCTGTGTGGGGCGATTGTAGTCCATGTATTTCGCTCATGTATGCTTTGTGCGTATCGGTGTGGGGTAATTGTAGTCCATAACCCAATAAGACAATTAGTTGGCTATTATGTGCACTTACTTTTCTGACTTAAGCAAATTATTCTTTCTGCGCAATTTAGTATATTCACAATGTTTCCATCCTCAATGTCAGCGTCAATAAGATCGACCACTTCTTTATCAGATTTTACCCCTACGGCAAAAAAGAGGATCCATATTGAAATATCCATCAAACTCATTATATCACATAAACTCTATATATATATATATATATATATATATATATATATATATATATATATATATATATATATATTAATGAATTACCAATAGAAAAATATATGTTTCTGTTAATAGTAACGATCTTGGAATAGGATTCTTTGCGACCTTTACGGATATTGAAATGGGGAAAAGATGGAAAAGTTATGGTTCGATGCGGAACACTATTGTGTTTGTATCCTTACTGTCTACAACTTTTTAGTAATAAAAACCAAAATGCATCTTTAGTAACGGCTGTTATTGTAGCAAAGGTGTGGGACCAAAAGTAGTAAGGAACAAAAGAGAAGTGCGTACCTTCATTACATGTAGAATCAGATTGGTGATGTTTGGTGGCGAAAATGCTTGCATGATTGATGATATGGCGGCTTTTACATCTCTATTGGCATCAATGTTTAGTGCGCATGCTATCGGCAAAATGTGTTGAAACGATCTTTTTCAACTACTGTTGTTGGAGGACGATGGTTCATCAGCAAACTGATATTTTCAACAACAAAAAATCAGAAACAAAACTCGTTAGAACAAAAGAGTTTCTCAACACAATATTTTAGCAACGATAGTAGCTCACTGAAGCAGAATAGTAAGAAATGACAGCGGCTAATAGAAGCAGAATATTAAAATTTCACTGTGTTTGTATCCCTAATTCACCACTTCTCATGCTACAAATTTAAGTTCAACAAAGGGGTTATTCACCTCAACTTTCTAAGGCCGAATGCTTACTTACATTTTTGTAAATGTGGGAGAAATACATAAAAGTTTTAGTAACACTTCTTTGATACGTTTAGTGACTTTATCTTCTTTCTCTTCCACCACAACCAAATAACAGAGGCAACCCCTTTTCCCTAAATGATAAGTATATGGATGTTTAGAATGTAGTACATATATCATATAGTATGTGACAAACTTGTGACTCCAATTTTTAGCTAAATAATATATTTAAATACTCTGTATATGTATGATTTGTCAGGATGAATTTTCATAAATTAGTAACTATTTTAACAGCAACAAATGGATAGACACATAGCACTTGGCGTTGGATCTAAAAAAATTTATTACTCTAAAATAAAAGATGTACAGTACATAAGTAGAAAAGAGAGGCAATGATTACAATACACGCATGGTTTGAACACCATTTTATGTTGTGGTAGGAGAATCAGATGTGAAATGTGATACATATAATTGGTATTATTTTCCTTCACAGGACATTCATTTCTATGTGCTAAGCAGGTGGCTCCTTATGACCGACATTTAATTAACAAAGTTTATCTATTTCCAGAAGGTATGCTCTTAATTTCCAGTTCTTTATGTTGTTTTAAACTCACCGTCAACTAATTATACTACGTGTTCAGTTAAATAGAGGAAATTAAAAATAAAAAGTACGACCCAAATAGAACGGGTCGGGCAGGTTTTTTGCATTAACTGCAGCCTTGATTGAATAATCTTGGCGATTAATAATAAAGGTATAATGTCCCTTTTCACGTGCCTTTATAAGTTCTTATTCTTTCGAAAGCAATATTTACCTTATGATGTTAATTGCTTTCTCATTGCCAGATGCTATACCTGATGCTGTGTTGGTATCCCCTTAGGCTCCACATATAATGTTACTCGTAATTTGCTTGTGAACTTACGTTTATACTCTTTGTTGAATGTTGGTATATACTGGAACCTTAAGCTAAAAAAAGGAGGATGAAAAGTAGATGATAATGGGTTTTAATTATGAGTTGACGTGATAATGGAAGAAGTATATTGCTATTTAAATTTCATGTTAACTTTGGTCTCTTCTAGTCTTATGGCTCTTATGCATCCATTCTTTTATTGCAGGTTAGGAATCCTCAGCACCTATGACACACAGGATTGACACCTACCCTTTGTCGATCATGTATGTAGATAAAGAAACACTAATTTAGCTCAAGAAAATGAAAGTGAGGTGCACCTTTCTTTCATTCTGCAGTTGTGTCGGTATACTAACTGATAGATAAATTTGTTCTGTTTTTGCTAATAATAGACTATTAGTTAGATGTGGCAATTTCGGCCCATTTACCGATGAATATATCAATTTGGGTTAACTTTTATATTTAACTGGTAAAATAAAAATGATGCTAAAAAAGAAACGTCAACAAATTGCAAACTTACAGTCTAGACACTTGGATGGTAATCGAAGTATTACACGATGCATACTGATAAGGAAGTGTTTACCTGCAAATGAGTCCGTTTTAGGTGCTACCTATGGGCCCTCTGTGGTTGATGTTCCAACTCTAGTGATCATCTTCGTTAATGCCAGGACAGCTAGCCAATAGTGCCTCCATTGGTTCATACCGGAAACAAAAATCAACAAAAGTCAAATAAACGGAAACAATAATTATAAAGCTATCAATCCTAATAGATAAAAGTTTGCGTTACCATTATTTAGTTTTTAAAGAATATATGGGACATGTGTGTAAATCACAAACTGTATGATCAAAATTAAGAGTTAAGAGTATAAAAAGAGTAACACACCTGGCATCCACAAAGAAGACAATACTTAAAGTCATCTCTCGACTTCATCAATAAATTTTGTTTTACATACAACCTTTAATAAATTATATGCTTCTAAATTCAAACAAATATAAATGAGTTTTTAAAATGAAAAGAACTTGTAACTAATCAAATCACTTAAACACAATTCAAAAAAAATATGAGCAACAAAATACTTCTCTGAATCATCTGTATCAGGTAACAACCTCATCCCGATGATCCGATCCACCCACCTTACAAAACATATAAACGGCAGGGTTTGAAACTTTTTGGCTCAGAGTTGCCATTGTAGGCGGGGATTAGAATGTACCCGATTCGCCATGGTTGCAAACACGTAGTCGTACTGCCTTGCCAAGACGCGTGTAATAAACGCGTAAACGCTACACTATCTTCATCGCCTGTTTTTAAGTTCGTCACAGCCGCTTACCATTAAAAAATGGTGCTAATAAGCACATGTAAGCAACGAAAGAAAAACATTTCAGTAACGCAAACGCTCAGAAACAACGTATACAGTATTAAACAGTTTAGATAAAAACTCCGGCTACAATTTAACACAAACCGCATACAAAAGTTTCAATATTAACAAATCAACCAAACCCCTAATTATAACAAAACCCTAATTCAAAAATTAAATATTTTCAATTTACCTTGCTGTTCCCACAATGCAATTAATGGCAGCTGCTGCCCTTTATATAAAAGTTATAATTAGTTGGGATAGTTCAATCGGTCAAAGCACAATCAGCCATCTATCATGACCAACGTCACCAACCAACCACCAACGCCACACACCATGAACGGCGGCAACGAAGAGGTTGGTGGCATCGAAGAGTGCGTAAGACTCTTTCATTTTTCTAGGGAGAAACCTCATATGAAAAATCACTCAATTAGTACCCCACAACTGAAAATCAACAAACACTCAATTAGTGTTGAGTGTGTGTTGAGGTTTATCTCAACACACAACATCACCGAGCTTCTTTTTGTTGTTGAAGACAAAGAGATAGAGGATCTGTTAGAGAGAAAGAAGGAGAGAAGATCGGTGATGTTGTGTGTGGTTTGATGCGTGTTTTTTGTTAATCTCTAACAGACATGACACGTACCCACTACGTGTATCAAAAATAAACAAATGGAAAGAGAAGTAGGGGCTGAGATCGGGTAAGGGGCGGGTTGGATGGATGCATTTAAGACAGCCTCGAGATGGAAATCTCACTCTTTAATGTAGTATTTAAACTGATCGTATGCCAGAAACTGGATAACCACATGACTAAAAAATGATACTTCTTTTTTGAAAATCGGCTCAGATATGTGGCAATCGAGCTTATTTTGGGCTAATAAGCCATGGCTGCAATCACGGTTGCACATGCTACCTTTTTAAGTAGCAATTACCATCCGGATTGCCAAGCCAAAATGCATATCAACTTTCCAAACAACAATTTTGCCCACATTTACATGTCATCATCACGGCCTCTTTCATTCTTACCATTAAATTAAAGATGTGTGTATGAAAGTCTCCCGTAAACAAAGAAGGAATCCAAAATTGGCCAGTGAAGATACATATCAGCTTTCGGCTACCAGCCAATGCCCGATCATTACTAAGATGCTCAGAAACACACACGGCATTAACGACAATATTGCAAACACAAATGCAATACATTGTTTCTTTCTAAATATGTATGTGGGCATCAGCATAAAAGAGGCTCAGGCCTGCAAGTGTGAAGGCGACATCAAAAACCCTTAACGGCTGCAACCATGTGGTCGCCCCGCCAAGATACGGGTTTTAGTAAAGTACGCCTCCCAAAACAGTAAACGCAAAAAAAAAAGATCATCATTGCCTCGGTTACCATATTACATAACTCAGTATCGAAGCCATTTGTACTTATCACAACCCCTCGCAAATGATGTCACCATCATTCTAATCGCATAAAAACTAATAGAAAGCGCAATAAGCAACGCATATTTACGAAACATAAGCCAAATGTGGGTTGGCATCCTACTTTTCCCATCTATCTGTTTACCCGAACACGTGCCACTAAAACACGCAAATCATAGCAAGCGTAAGGAAATGCAAGGCATCATCAGTAAAGCATCAAGAAAGGGCAACGTAAACATACGTGTGTGACTGGCTTGCCAAAATATGGGGCCTCAGTAAACTATGGTCTAATATACAACTTATATGCAGATAAATTATTTTTTGGCTAATTTTGCAGCTTATAAGCCTATCGCCATCGTCACACACTCATCACTATCGTCACACGCCATGGATAGCACCAACCAAATGATCGGTGGCATCGAAGAAGCATAAGCCCAAAGTATAAGCAAGCCTGAACCGTATATCTAAATTTTAAGCATGAACAACAACAATGTCTACAACAATATGGAAGGCTCAGATTATAAATGCTAACAAAGCAAACACACTTTGTCTTCCATATTCTTATGAGCCTATTTGAGCCGGCTTACATATCAATAGCTTACCAGTCATCAATCAAAATGGCATATAAGTTCGCATCTACCATATCCATATAACGTTAAATTCAATCATTCAAATTATGCATAAAAACTCTGGCTATAATTTAACACAAACCGCATACAAAAGTTTCAATATCAACAAATCAACTAAACCCCTAATTATAACAAAACCCTAATTCAAAAATTAAATATTTTTAATTTACCTTGATGTTCCCACCATGCAATTAATGGTAGCTGATGCCCTTTATATAAAAGTTATAATTAGTGGGGATAGTTATATCGGTCAGAGCACAATCAGCCATCTATCATCACCAACGTCACCAACCAACCACCAACGCCACACACCATGAACGACGACAACGAAGAGGTTGGTGGCATCGAAGAGTGCGTAAGACTCTTTCATTTTTCTTAGGAGAAACCTCATATGAAAAATCACTCAATTAGTACCCCACAACTCAAAATCAATAAACACTCAATTACTATTGAGTGTATGTTGAGGTTTATCTCAACAAACAACATCACCGAGCTTCTTTTTATTGTTGAATACGAAGAGATAGAGGATCTGTTAGAGAGAGAAAGAGGGATAGAAGATCGGTGATGTTGTGTGCGTTTGATGCGTGTTTTTTGTTAATCTCTAACAGACATGACACATACGCACCACGTGTATCAAAAATAAACAATGGATTTTAATACAAAAAAACCCAGATTCAACCTAAATAAAAACGAATCAGGCCGGTTTTTTGCATTAAATGTATTTAAGGGGGCACGATTTCTGATTCTTGGCTATTAATATATATGTATAATACATATATAATAAAAAAATATAACAACTGCATCGTCTATTGCATTCTAACAATAAAGATTAATCGTTAAAAATAAGCTACTAATAATCATAACTCGTTACATAGTTCGGGGGACGTTTTGATTGTTTTTTATTTCAAAGGTTGTTTTATATTTGTTAGATAGTATAAGGGTATGTTTAGAATTTTAGTTTTAAAAAAATATATATTATACTTCTAAGAAAATAATATGTAATTCAAAAGTATTGCAATATTCGGTTCAATTTGTTTGTAATTTAAAGATTTTTTTATCAGTATAATTTTATTAAAGAAATCGTTAGATATTTGATAAATAAAGTTTTTTATAAAAAAATCTTAAATGATGATTTTCATAACTCGTCAAATAGTCCAAGGTTTGTTGCCATTTTTTCTTTTTAAAATATAGTAATTTAATTGTTAGATAGTATAAAGGTATGTTATGATTTTTGTATAGTATATATTAACCATCAACATTTTTTTTATAAAACCGCACACAATTCAAAATTATTGCAATAGTGGGCTTATTTTGTTTGTAATTCAAAGGCCTTTTCATAAGTATATACATTTTGTTATAAAAATCGTTTGATATTTGTTAGGTATTTGATAAATAAAGTTTGTTATATAACAAAGTTATAAATATCTAAAAATTTAGCGCAGTTTTCGTGACTCGCCATGTAATGGGGGTTGTTCTGTAAAAAACAAAAAGTTCCCGCCAAAACGACGTCAGCGTAAGAGGGCTAGGTGTCATTACGGCGTTGGGGGCCAAACCAACGCCGTTGCCGGACACCGGCGTGTGACTTTGGGGGATGCCGTTGGTGGCGACGTTAACACACAAACGCAGCAACGCACCATTTTTCTTTTTCCTTTTCGTTTCAATTGTGGTTTATGTTTATGTTGGGATTTTACATCTATTTAACCAATTAAACATATCACGAGTACGCAACGGAAAGATCAAACACGTATAGAACTTATAATTAACAAGGGATTGAAGATGTGTACCTTTTAGCAAGAAACGTTACGTTGATTTTAGCAATAAACGTTACATCGTCTTCAATATACGCTTGTGTATTACACCACGCAAAACCACCAAGGATCAAAAGAATAATCCCTCTAAGTTTACACACAATATAAGGAGCCTATACAAGCTATTTTGGGTAAATATTGATTACCCACTAATCATCCTAATTATTTTGGGTAAATATTGATTACCCACTAATCATCATAATCACTAGCCAATCAATCATATTAAATGTGTAACTAATTGGATAACTACAAATTGAATGGGTAACAGTAGTTGGCTTATGATCCAAGCCATGTTTTTTATTCGGTATATATACCGAATATTATTCAATCAAATCAAGTTAAAGACCCGATACAACCCTAAACAAAGCAGCAAACAAACTCTTTACACAATACTTGTCTCCCACATTAGACATACTTCATCTCCCACACACATAATGGAGAGCAACTTCCTTGGGTTTGTGTTAAATCATAAATGTTGATTGTAATAACATGTTTTTTTTTGGTATAGTTTTAACAATTTGTTTGTTTTTTTTCTTCTTTGTTTACGCAGTACTGCCAGGCGGCAACAAAACAGGAAAGAAAACAGGCGAAGTCTGATAGTCTCGCCAACGGGTATGTGCTGGCTGTTTTCCTGTACTAGCGATCGATACAAACCCACTGAAAACCCAGCTATATGAACGAGCAAGTACGCCAAACTGCGATTACATGGACGTGGACTTGGTACCACTAAATAATGCTGAAGAAGATATAGCACTTTTTTACAAGTCTGGCATGGAACCTCAGGTACATACTACATCTAATCCTAACTATAAATTTTTGTTGCATGACTAATATTTCGATTTTGGGGTCGGGTTTTTTTAGAGGTTCAGTTTACGCCCTCTAAATGGTTAAGAGATCCTGAGTTATAAAAAAAGTAGATTTAGGCCCTCTAAAGTGCGCCTTTTTTTTTAACGAAATGATAACACGCTTTCTTCTTCTTCGACACCGGCCGACTTATCCGTTTCTTTTTATTTTTGGTGATCAATTTGTTCTGATAGCTTTTAAATTTTACCGTTAATTAACTTTGTAATGTTCATCATTTTTCCTTTCAGATGTTGATGCTGCCACTGGAACCCGATCTTCTAAAGGGACAACTTGGTTATGGAATGCAGTTGGATCACAAAGAAGAAATTTTTAATGCTGACCCAATAACAGGGGCTGCGTCACCTTCAGAAATTAATGCAATAACCATAATAAAAGCTAATTATAAGCTATCAGGAATCGGATGGTATCTTACATTCTCAAGATACACAGCTTATTTTGCTACTCGATCACCCATGCAACACGTTCACCGTAAGAAATGTATGGTATATCATTCACTTCTCATGGATCCTTTCTTTGCCAAGTGTGTTGACTTGGGTATCAAAGGTTTTGGGAACGTCAGTATCCAAGACATGGAATTTTATCATATAAGGTCAAGAGTTAAGATAGAAATAACCAGTCGAATAAAGGAGACATCACGGTCTACTGTGTATCACGGGGTATTCGAGCAGGAAGTGCCCGTAGTGGTTAAAGAGACACTCAAGCTTCCAGGATACTCTGACATCTATAAAATTTTATGGCGAACAAACGCTTGCAACAACGTGTTAAGATTTTATGGAGCGGAATTCACTGATGATAGATGCCTATTCGCTTTTGAGCGCTGTTCGAACTCTTTGGAAGATCAACTGCATTACTTCGAATCATATCGTTTCACCACTAATTGGACGGATCTTGTGAGGTACTTTTACGATGTATGATAAATAATATTAATAATTTAGATCTTTTCGAATATCATATATATTTAATTTATTTTTTGTAACTGCAGAGGAATGACTCTAGGTTTAATCAACCTACACAGCCATGGTATATCACACAACAACCTTAACACATCTAACATATTGGTAACACGTGTTGGGGAAGCAAAAATATGTGGAATGAGCAATAGTGGAACGTTAACCGAAGAGTCCAGAGGCAAGTATCTACCTTAAACTTTTTCTTCTTTTTTTTTTTACTTAGAGGTGTTTGAAATTGCTTATTCTTCTTATTAAGAGGCAGACAATTATTATTGATTTATTACAAATTAAGCAAATCAAACACTATTTCCTAAAGTGCTTATCTTAAAGCAACTTAAAAGTACTTGCTTAATAAGCCATCTCAAATACATCTTGGCTAATTTGTGGAATAAATTTATATATTTTCACCCTTTTTGTTTATTCATAATAGGTCGGGACATAGAGTGTTATGTGAAAACGTTACTCTCGTGTTTTACTGGGGGTAAATATCGATTCAGTGACAAACACATGTCCGAAGGTGACTGCATTCATATTATTGATGTTCTACCTCGAAGGCTTTCTGAAGTGAAGTATATTCTGCGTGAATTGCTAACTAACCAAAGGTATGACACATAGCTAAACCCGTATTTTTTTGGTTTTTAAATTTGTAAGATGATCATATAACAAAAGACCATTGTTTTCAATTTAGACAAATAGATCTTTTTCTAATCGATAATATGTAATCCTATGCAGACTAAGCCTCAAGGAAGTTTTGAATCATTATTGGCTGTATGATTTGGACAAACGTATCACATATATGAAACATTTGAGTGATGCGCTAAAAGTCGCGCCACAATATTACAAAGACCAAATAGATTTAGTTTATAATTTCGGAAGCAGGCCATGGAAAGATGAATATTCTAATATTATGTATTACATGGAGGCGAAAAGAGATTATGAATACACAGATAATGTTGTCAACCTAATATTTTTCATGCGTAACTTATTTACGCATATCAACGAGGTGCGTCACTATATCAAATACAAGGAATGTGTAAGTCTTGGTGAAACTGACGACTTGGTGGAGGCCAATTTTCGTAAGAAATTTCCAAATTTGATGGGAATAATATTCATGAAAATAAAAGAAATGTTACCAGGATTGAAGAATGTTTTACAAGGTGATGGTATTGCATTACTAAAGTACTATGAAGAACAGGGGTGGCTCAAGGGTAAGGCAAGTAAAGCTAGGGCTTTAGGCCCCCAAATTTTTAAGGCCCCCGATTTTCATAGACATTGTATATATTTAGTCACCGTCATGTTTTTAGGTCGTCATCTATAGAAATCCGATTATGAAAGGCCCCAAATAGCCGATAAAAATTGGGAACTACCGGTTTGTAAACATAGGTTTCTTTCTTTATCCCTGTGGGGCGATTTTAGGCAACAGGAAAAAATAAAAGCAAAACGTAATCGACTTTTTTCCTATGTCGTTCTCTAATTCTATGAACCGTTGATTCTGTTAATAAGATTCAATTACACTCGCATTTGATTGTTACTTATTCATAATCACTGTGTTCTTAGAGTTTTTGCGTGTTTTGGTTTTAAATTCGAGTTAGGGTTCCATACTTTAAATCGCATCTTCTGGGTTTGCATTAGATTCTTTACTAATCTACTCTCCTTGTTGATTACGTGAGTAAGAAGGTGCGGCTAATAAAAGCTTAAGTCAATTCTTGATTGATTGAGTTCTTCTTAAACCTTTCTTGTTGGTTCTTTGTGCCGTATGGATTAAACCTTTTCTAGGGTTTATTTTTCGTTATTGTTGATTGTTGGGATTTAAAGTCACTTGATGATAATAAGTTAAAAGATAGTTTTCTTAACCTTGAAAGTTCTATAAGCTATAACCATTGTTCGGATATTAACGATATAAATTTATTTTCGAAATTATGAGTTTTTAGAGAGATTATACATTTAAAAAACGACACACCGATTGATACACTTAACTATATTAAAATTTTAAATTTTGTCCCTAATGCTTATATTGCATATAGAATATTGTTAACCGTTCCAATGACAGTTTCTTCGTCGGATTTTTTTTTTTCAAAACTTAAGTTAATTAAAAATTATTTAAGATGAAAATGTCACAAGAAATATTAAATAGATTGGCTCATTTATCGGCTGAAAATGAAATATTATACGATATTGATTTTAAAAAATTAATCAAAGATTTCGTATAAAAAGAGCTAGAAAGGTAAACTTTATATAAACAGTTTTTTCGGAAAATAACTTCATAAAAAGGCCTCATTTTAAAGTTTCGCTTCAGGCCTCCACGAAGGTTGAGCCGCCCCTGAATACAGTATATAATTATATAATAGAGTTAATTACATGTTTGGTCCTTGTGGTTATACCAAAATTGCATCTTTTGTCTTATTGCCTCGATAATTACACTGGACGTCCCTGTGGTTGACCCAAATGGGTTGACCAGCCCTTTGACCCTAACACCATCCAATATTTCGTTAACTCTCTGTTAGCCTCAATTTATTGAGTCGAATAAGGAAGTTCGGTCACTCTACGATGGAGCTTCGGTCTTTAATTAGTTAATGT
>BQNB010036653.1:7258-49974 GCA_026074375.1 Tanacetum coccineum | reverse complement strand
ATATCCTTTATCGTTTTCGAATCAAATAAGTTAAAAATAACTTTGTACTCGAGGTGTGTAATAATAAATACGATTTATTATTGGAATATGTTCCGAAAATTTTACCAGTTATGCGGTAATCGTTTTTATGTGACAATAAAAGACCAAAAGTCAAAAGTTAAGTCAGACTCGAAAAGTCCAAGGTTAAAATAGTCCTTTAAAATTTCGAAAATTCCCGGATGTTACAACAGTAATACACATGAAGCAGTACTAATATAAAGCATATATAATACCGTCATAACTTCTTTCTCCTTCTGAAAAGTGCCCAAAACAAAAACTTCTATTCTTTGTAAGCTACCATATACCACGATATTCATTCAATATCTCAATCAAACAGGACTTATACCAAGTTACCTTATGGTCCGATCCACAAAGCAATATTAACATTAGTAACAACATCAGCTACAAGGATATAAACCCTAAAAATATGCATAAACTTCTCTGTTTGTCGCACTATTCTGCTGCTTCATTGTTATAGAAAACACGACATCCTCAAGAACATCACAACACTGAATTTACAGGTCCAAACTTTTATCAACATCCACACCCAAACAGAACGATTAGCAGTAGTAAACAAGAAACCCTAGCAGTAGTAAACTCACTGCTTTTAATGATTCTTCTTCAGCAAAAACCTAACAGTACAAACACCAACAAAGTATGAACGAATGCCATACCTGTTTCTTCTGCATGAAAAACCTGTTTGGACCTGATTGATGTCGAACCTTGCTGTCTTTTAAACCATGTCGTGATAGTATTAGTATTAATCAAAAACGAAACTTTATTGATAACAGTTTCTACAATCACAGCATCATCATCTTCAAGTTAAAATAGAGCAATCTTGTTATGACACAAGCTTCCAGTAAACCCTAATAATCCAAACCTTGAAGATCGACTTTGATGCAAAGAAACCCTTAAATAATAACAATTATTTACAATCATATTGCATACCCATAACAGATAGAGAGGATGATTATAAACAATGTTATAGCAATTTAACTTCAAAACCCTTGAAAACTTTTACCACAAAACGATTTTGTGAAAATTAGGGTTTTAAGGTTTCTTCAAAAACCTTGTAGATCCTAGATCAAGAGCCACGAGGCTCTGATACCACCTGATAGAACTAAAAGACTTGATAGTTCTTGGATCGTTTATAGCTCAGTTTGTTTAGAACTTTAATCTAGGATGAACAATAACAAAGAAGAATAGAATGCACAACGGAATAAACATTAAGAACATTCTTTATTATTGCCTAACAAGGTTTCATCATCATCTTTATACAATGACTACTACAAGCCCCAATCTTACCTGATCAATGGTAAGACGGTTACATCAACAGGATCAAACTAATGACCTTGGGGCTAAAACATATGCTAGCATCTACATCTTCCTGTGGGACGTGTAAACCCACACACATACACACGCTTTTCTGGATATCAATAAACTATGTCTATGATCTCTTTACATAGAGAGAGACCATAAGACTTACAAAGGAATCTTTATTGAATTAGGAAACTAATAAATGAGTATTAATGTTCAACATTAATGTTTGACTAATCTTTATCTTCAACATTAATCTTGATCTTGTTTCCTTCTTTAGCATATGGAATTCTTTGACCAAATCTTGTATTAATTCTCCACCAGCTTGTAGAATTCTTTAATGACAATTATGGTCCTTATGTTTCATTCTTTTATTTATTTTGTCTCATCAAAACTAGAATCCCAATAGTATCGGACCCTGAGGTGGAGCTTGTCCAGCCATATCGTCTTCTTCTAGATCAAAAAGGAGTGACGGTTCAGTTCGATTCCTTTAACTTATTAACTTTTCGGGATCTTCAATAGGAGATAAAAGTCGTCTAGCGAAAGAACGTGTGCTCATGCACTATATAGAAAGATAAGATAGAATATAGAAAAAGAAAGAAGAAAGATATTTTTGGATTTTTAATAAAAGAAAATAAAATAAAATATTTTTGGATTTTTTAAAGATAATAAAAAGAAAATATTTTTGACTTTTTATTGTTTTTATATTTTTTTTTGTTTTATATTTTTCAAAGATACTAAAATAACTTTCTAAAAGAAAGGATTTTCAAGGCATCCACCGTGAAACAAAACGTGATGATCGTAACAAAATCTCCCCGGCAGCGGCGCCAAAAACTGATTCGTCCCGAACGACTAGTCGAGTAATAATATAATATAAGTAATCACGTCGGATAAAAATTACTTTAAGAAAAGTAATATTCGATCCTTCGCATGTCGTGTCCCAACGAGATATGAATTTGAAATCCACGAAAATATTTTTAAGTATAATGCTTGATTGTCTTTTAAATTTTGGGTTTTTATTAAAACTAATGAAAGCAATAAACTAGATTATAATATTTAATAAGCAAGCTAATAAAATGAAAAATATATAAAGAAAAATATGCTTGTCAAGTAAAAGAGAATAGATTCTTAAGTGTGAAATTTTAGATCTTAATGATGAACTAATTTCCATCTAATAAATCGATTTCTCAAAATGTTAGCTTAATATTGAAAACGATTTTTTATCAAGAAATTAATTACTAATTTAATGCCTACTTAATCTTACGGCTTTTGCCCGTTCGACTAAATAAAAAACTAAACTAAATAATTTTTGCAAATTATTAATCACTAATCACTTATTAAATTCCACACTTAATTCACTAATTACAAATTTACTTAACAAGCATAAGATAAAACTACTCGCTACGCATTATGATCAAATAAGCAAATCTAAACATTTTATACTAAGTCTATGTAAGAATGGGTTTAGAGATATAATTTGTATCTTGTATTCCTTAAAACAATTGATACAATATATAGGAGTGTACAGACTATTCTAGAATACGGGCTTGAGCCCAATACATAATGACTATTAATTTGACTGGCATAAATAACTTTGACTAATCATACATAATTGACTTTGACTAATCATGGACTAACACTCCCCCGCAGTTAGAGCGGGAGGACACCGGACGCTCAAACTGTTGCGAAACTCCTCAAACAACGCTGAAGACAATCCCTTAGTGAAGATATCTGCAAACTGATAACGGGGAGGAACATGCAGAACATGAACCTGACCAGCAGCTACTAAATCACGAACAAAATGAACATAAGTTGAAAGCCTCTTCTTCTTCTATCATCTTCTTCGTTGTTTGTTTGAGTTGAAAGCTCTTCTTCTTCTATATCTTATATGCAGAATCAAGGGTATATCTATTTGTCGAGATGGCAGACTCAACCTGTATCTATTCTGCTTAACACGCAGACTCAAGTATATCTATCTTGTCAAAGTTGGCAGGACTCAACTGTATCTATTGCTAAAAACAAAAGTCGTCTCGGGACTTAAACTTTGATTCGACAAAAGTCGTCAGGGACTTGATACCCTAGAGTCGACAAAAGTCTGTCTCGGACTTTTACCTAGATTCGTCACCAACAAAAAGTCGTCTCAGGTTTTGATACCCTAGATTCGATACCAACAAAGATACCCTAGATTCGACAAAAGTCGTCTCGGGACTTATACCCTAGATTCGACACCAACAAAAGTCGTCTTAGGATTTGATACCCTAGATTCGACACCAACAAAATTCGTCTCGGGAATAAGAACCCTAGATTCGACACCAACAAAACACCAAAACCACCAATGACGAGAGGGAGGTGAGTGGTGACGATGGCGGCTAGGGTTTTTTTTTTGATTTAGGATTTGACAAGGATCCCTTCGAATCATCGACGAGTTGTCGATGACCGGAGGACAACTATTTTGTAAAGAAGGTTAGTGTTTTTGAGCGGAAGATACGTGATTAGGGTTTAGGATCTTAATGGCTGATACCATGTAAGAATGGGTTTAGAGATATAATTTGTGTCTTGTATTCCTCAAAACAATTGATACAATATATAGGAGTGTACGGACTATTCTAGAATACGGGCTTGAGCCCAATACATAATGACCATTAATTTGACTGGCATAAATAACTTTGAATGACATAAATAACTTTGAATGACATAAATAACTTTGACTAATCATACATAATTGACTTTACTAATCCATAGGAAAACTAACATCACACTAAATGAAATTGCAAAAAGAATAGAAAATGGATAACCGAATTAAAGCGCCGTAAATAAATGAGAACCACAAAATGATAGAAAATGAGACCGAATTAAAGAGCCGTAAATAAATGATAACCACTCAATTTAATAAGCTAAAGAAAATAATCAAATTCTTTTTAGCTTATTAAACCCTTAAGCTCTACGCCTCATGAGTTGAACGGTACCAAAACAAAATTAAAACATAAAACTGTTAATGAAGTAACATTTCATTCTATATTCTGTTTCCATTTACTTCAGCCTATCAAACGGCCCAAACTCTCTATTTTTACTCTGTTGAAACAATCAGACTGAACCAAGGCCCAAATCCTTTCAAACTATTTTCTAATCTAAGTTTCACTTAAGAAGCTAAAGGCTTAATGAATAAGCCGAGGTAGTAAGCACTCGTGGATTCCTTGTTGAGCATTCGAATAGAGCTAGAAGTGCAATAAGCAAGTTAAATAAGCTAAAAGCTTAAATCGAAAAGAGATTAGAAAGAAATGGATTAAGCCTAAGCTTATTCGATTATCTAAGCTAAAATCAAAATGAATAAGCTATAGAGAGCTTATTCATTTCGTGGATTAAGCTAGAAGAAAAAGGCTTATTAAAAATAAGCAAACGAAAAGAAAAGGAGAATAAGCCAAGAGAAATAAGCACACTAAGTAAGATCATAAATCTTCATCTTCACTAAAAACTAATAAGATCTTTTACAATATCTCAAATAAGCTGGAATACGCTAATAAAGGTTTTACAAAATCTTTAATAAGCAAAATTCTTATAAAAAGCTAGACAAAGGAAAAAGCTACATTACATATTTTTTTCTAAACTAAATCTCTCTATCAGCGTGCACTCTTTTATAACCAAAATAAGTGCAAGGGTAATTTCGTCCATCTAGGAAGCCAGCCAATAAGAGTCCTAGATCGAAAGGTAGAATGGTCTTTCAACACTGGATGATTGCTTCATAATGAAGCCAATCATTCGCTCGAGAACCTTCCTCGTACGCCTTCATTTCATTTCAAGTTGAGAAGCTATAAGGGTGCCACGTTTTGGTCATTGGTTGGACTAGAGAAGAGTAGTGGGTGAGAGTGGGGAAACCACTCGCCTCTTTTGAATTTATTTTGGCAAGTGAGCTCCAAACACCATAGTTGCATAGCTAGTTAACATCATGATATTACAATTTGTCTTGGGTTGATAATGGGCTTTCTGCATTGAGATGAGCAGATGCAAATATTGGACCGGTTTGCCTCTAGTTGATGGGCCGAGTTCTCCAATCTTGGGCTAGATTTAACAAGTATTTAAACTTGTTCATTTACTAAGTATGGGTCCGTCCGACCCATATAAATGGTGTCGGGCCGGCCCAATAAAAGATGAAAGCACCGTTAGACTCGTAATTTCATGCTCTTTCCAAAGGAGTGCTCGAGAATTTTTTTCTGACTCCGTCTTGATCTTGAATAATAAGTAAACTTGATCAAATCAAGCCCAATAATTCCCTTTTTTGCTCTGTTTTCAATCCTTAGTACCTGCAAGGCATAAAAATACCAAACAACATATTTGCAAGATAATTAATTATATTTTAGTATTTTTAGTCTGATTAATAGTGTTTTCCAGGGTATAAATGATGTGTGTTTTAGCACACATCAGTGGTGACTAAAACTAATTCAAGACACTAAAACACACGCAAGCAAATCAACAAAAGAAAAAAAGAGCAGTCTAGCTAAATATAAGAAAACTATATTAACCATTATTAATCCAATCAGAACGTTGGTTTGTTTATTAGTGCAATGATTACTTATCTCGAGGCGGCATATCATTCTTAAGACTTAGGCGTTACTTCTTTATAAGACCTAGACACGTAGAATTCTATCACAATTAAACGCATCCACATAAAGCATCCTTATTTGTTGATTATAATCTATCTTAGGGATTAAGGCAATGGTGATCTTGTTAAACCCTAGCTCATAGAGACTTTACCCACTTACTGCTTAATGGCAATTCATACACTAGTAGTCCACTAACCAAATCTTTACCAATTAATTGAGAACATACTCGTTGATCCCTGGGGTCACCTGCCGGTCCAACTAAGCTCTAGCTCAAACTAAGCTCACAATCTAAGAGTGAAGCCGAGGTCATTCAATTGTGACGAATATTCCCCCCGCCTTGTACTGATGCTATAAATCACTATATGGAGAGTTATCCAGGCATCTAGATTACCTTGGTCGCTTCTTCACTAGATCCTGTTGAATGATAGGTCGCAACCAAAAGCACGCCGTAAAAAGTTTTTGATAAACTTAATCAAGGTAATTCAAACCGATAAATTAAGAAATCGGAATAAACAAACCAAACATTAAGATCTTATAACAATGGCTAAATACCGGAGCGCTATTAGCCTTTTCAAACGTCATACATTATACAAAAGTAATGATTTTGCAAGGTTAAACTATCCGAGTTAACAAATGATACCAAAACTTAACGATTACAAGAGTATATGGATTATTACAGTTGTCCTCCTACCTGGAATTAATCGCGTAGCTCAACCTCTTTTGCTCTTTTTCTCCTCTAAAAATGCACCTTCTTGTGGTTCTTAGGTTATCGAGAATATGAGTTGCAAACTTTTAATACTAATTTTTGAGTTTTCTATTTAGAAGGTCTGGACGTTCGGTTTGATTCGGCGTATAGGGCACTATGGGGTTTCTTTGAGTTGGGACCACGTATGATATCTTTCTAGAATAATTTTTTTTTTCCCATATAGCTTGATTACAGCATATTGCCTTCTTCTGGATACGGCGTATTGGATCTTGTTTCCATGGTCTTTGGTGAGTTCAGGCACAGTACAACCATATCTTCACCATTCCGTCGCGCGCCCCACTCTCCCTTCCCCCGTTTGGTTATCACCTCTGCTCTCACAGTAATCTTCTCTCCCTGCACTCTTAGTTCCGAAGCGCCGAATATGAGATGCAGTTTAGTTAACTTTCAGTTTCTGTACTCCATAATAAAAAATAATCTACTGACTATTCTCATATATATAAGATGATGGCAACAATTCTTTTACAATAATTATACAAAAATGTGTTTTTTTTTTTGGTATTTGGTTGCTATAAAATAGATCTGTTTGTTGTGGTCATCAAAGAGCCAACATGGTTGACATCAATAGAACGGTTATGGCGTGTGATGACTGGGTTTAACTGGGTTGAGGACAATTTTTTGTGGGTTTGGGGGTTGTTGGTCGGTGTGCTTGTATGCACTCACTTCGCCCTTACGATTCCCCCCCCACCCCCGCCAGCCCGCTTCGCCCACCTCGCCCTCACTCTTCGCCACCCGCCGGGCGGTATCTCATTCTATTGCTCCTCTATACCTCCCCACATTCATCCCCCCCATTATACGCCCTCTCGAGACGACCTCTCCCTCTATGACTTTAGCCGCCCTCGTGTAAGGGCCCCGCCCCCCTGCCTCGGTGGCTGCCCACGGAGGCCTCGCACTGCTCATCCACCGCGTTATCCGCAGCTCCGCGAATGGCGGGCGCGGGTGGGACGGGGAGCCTATTTGGGCTGGTGGGGGAGGATGCCCCCCTCGCCGGTCGGTAGGTCTTTTTGCGGTGGTTAGGTTGTAGGGGGGTAGTGGGGGGGGGAGGGAGTATGGGGTGGGTCGGGGGGGGGGAGGGTGGGTGGGAGGAGAGGGGGCGTGGGAGGGTTGGGGGGGTCGCGCATCACATGGGGATCTGTGAGGGGGTGGTTTGTGGTTTATTTTTGTATTTTTGGTGGGTTTGGTTTTTAGTATGATTTTTTGTATTTTGGGTTCTTTGTTTTTGGGGTTTTTGGGTGTGGGGGGAGTTTTTTTTGTGTTTTTTTTTGTGGGTGGTTTTTCTTGTTTTGGTTTGAGATGTAGTAATGATTTTGCCAAGGTAAACTAACCGAGTTAACAAATGATACCAAAAACTGAACGATTACAAGAGTATAAGAAATTACACGTTGTCTCCTATGGAATTAATCGCGTAGCTCAACCTCTTTTGCTCTTTTTCTCCTCTAAAAATCGACTTATGTGGTTTAGGTATCGAGAATATGATTTTGCACACTTAAAACTCATTTTTGAGTTTTCTATTTAGAAGGTCTGGAGTCGGTTTGATACGGCGTATAGGGCATATTGGGGGTTTCTTTGAGTAGGGACCACGTTTGATATCTTCTAGAATATTTTATTCCCATATAGCTTGAATACAGCATATTGCCTTCTTCTGGATACGGCGTATTGGATCTTGTTTCCATGGTCTTTGGTGAGTTCAGGCACAGATACACCATATCTTCCTTGATTGATATAACGTATTGGTTATTAGAACAGTAATCTTCAAAATATCTTCGTTTAAGCTCCAGAATGCGTGCCGTTTAGTTAACTTTCATCAAGTACTCCATAATTACTGCAATTCTCAAATATAAACGATTAAGTAACAATTCTTTACCATAATTATACAAAAATGTGTTAATTATATGGGATAAATGATGCTATAAAATAGAAGTTATTTGATGTCATCAAATATCCCCCCTGATGACATCAAATAACGTCTATTTTATAGCATCATTTATCCCATGTAATTGACCCATTTTGTATGATTATTGCAAAGAATTGTTACTTAATCATTTGTATTTGAGAATTGTAGTAATTATGGAGTACTTGCTGAAATTTGACTAAAAGGCACCCATTCTGGAGCTTAAACGAAGATATTTTGACTATTACTATTCTGACAACCAATACGCCGTATCCATTAAGGAAGATACGGCATATCTGTGCCTGCACTCACCAAAGACCATGAAGGAAACATAATCAATATGCCGTATCTAGAGAAGACCAATACGCCGTATTGAAGATATAGTATGTGTGTAACATCTCTAAATTGGGTCGCAGCGGAATATGGGTCTGAGAGTGTTAATTCATAGATCAATAGCACAAGATATATATAAGAACGACCTTAAAAAGAGTCGTAAAACTGATACATTAGATTTAAACAAATTGTTTGTTACAAAAGCCTATAGCTTCACTTGTTCATTGTTCAAAAGATAAAGATTCTAGCACATAACAAATATCTCCCCAGAATGTAATGCGACCAAATCTTTAATGCACATGACTTCCAAAATAACTACCACCAATGTATCCCTTGTCTTGTACCTCATTGATCTTCTGAGAAAACATGCTTTAAAACGTCAACAATAATGTTGGTGAATTCATAGGTTTGTAAAATGTATAATGTAGGACCACAATATTTCCCAAGTGTATGATAATGCAACATATACAAACATCACAAAAATGTAATTACATTTCCCTAAGCTCATGACACTGAAGCTCGACATAAATGAATTGCAATATAAATTGCCTACATTGCCCGTGATGATGTTCTAACCCGCAACATCCCAAATTCGACATGGTATACGTTCGTTTCTCCAATGATAGCTAATCACCCGAACGGGAATGTCAATCCCAAATAGATCTATTCATAACATTCACGCTCACATAGTAATTGACAGTTCATGATTGTGGGCTCAGAGGGTTATCACTACTTAGGCAAACACGTAATCATAATGTAAAAATGTCCACTTGTGTCCAATTGTAAAATCATGCATGTTTCTCACCCCAAAATTTGTAAATCATTATAAATGTAAAACGTGGAGCTATGAACTCACCTCGAGTAAATGAATCAACAAAATATATCAGATGCGTGAAAAACGTCACGTATGTGTCCGAGTGCAACCTAATTAATTATAGGTCATATGAGTACTAAGTACTTTGAATAACTAATACAGTATATAATTCTATATAGCTACATCAACATCTAATTGTAATTGAGAAATAATATTTATAAAGTTATAATGTTTATAAATATTACCTTAGTAAAAATGTCGTAACTTTCTCGTTTTAAGTCCGCTTCGTACGTTCTTTATGTCCACGCTTTCGTCTTATAAAGATATAATCAAAATATTATATTTTAATATTTTTAACCCTCTGGTGAACAGTGATTTTTACTGTTCATGCACTTTATAAAATTATTTTTATAAATTTAATTATCGTAATTCTCGTAAAAGTCATATCTTATTCGTTTTAACTCTGATGAGCACATCTTCGTAATTAAAAGTTCTATCTAACTAAAATATTTTCCAAAAAGTTGCTGAGATGAACAATACTTTATTTTTATAAAATTATTTTTATAAAAGTATTTATTATCGTAAACATGAAAAGTCCATAACTCCTTCGTTATTGATCAAATTATTATGATTCTTAATGTTTTGAAATCCTAAAAATATGTATTTTCTGTGAAAAATAATCATATATTTTTATCAGATGTGGAAAATAATAACTTTATAAAATTGTTTTTTTATAAAAGCTTTTATTATCGAAAACTTGCAAATGGCGTATCTTCTTCGTTATAGCTTAGATTTTTGAGTTCTCTATATTCCTACGATCGTCATGACATGTAGTATGCTATAAAAACATAAAATAAATATCGTATTTTCGAATTTTAAACAGAAAGTTTTGATCATTAGGCTTAAATGTTTATAAAACTTGTTTTTATAAGTTTTTATTTTAATCCTTTAGTCCTCTGCAACACTTTATCTCACAAGTCTTATATACTTTAGGTCCTTTAGTCCATCATTTGTCCAAGGATATAATTCCTTACATTTATTCATTTGTAACTTTAATAAGTAAACTTTTAAACCATTAATTTATATACACTTTTTATAAATTAACCAACACTTGTATAATGCTTATACTTTCATTACAACATGTTCTTAACATCAACATAACATATGACAAAGTATATAAAACCATGATCAAGAGTAAAAATCCATTTTACATGTTAATATGATTCCTAGATGGTGATTTACTATATAAACATCATATACACATAAAATCACAAATGTAAAGAGTGTAGGGTTTTGAGATGACCTTAGGATGAAGTATGATAAAGAGTAACAAGTTCTAAACCCTAGTTTAGAATCAAAACCCAAGCTTTCAAGACTATAAAACCCTAACTTCTAATGAAACCCTAATCTTGAACTTTTCTTGATCAACCCTTTTAAACACTAAACCAAGCCTTCAATACTCCTTAGAATAACTTAGATATGATGCTAGAATGCTTGAATACTTGGTAATAAAAATTGTATGAATTATTTGTGGGGGTTTAGGGTATGTCGTGGGCTAGGGAGGGAGAACAAGAGAGATTTGTGTTGGTTTTTACTTAAGGAAGATACATATGTGATATCTAACTAGTTATGCATGTATATATACTACCAAAGCTAGTCAATATTACTTTTAGGAGAGTTCAAGACTTGTAGAAAACATAGGGAGGGAATTAAGGAGAAAATTGGTCAAGTTAACTAGTCATGTACCTTAGGTTATAATGAGTTCAAGTTGTACAAGATTTAGTTGGTAGTTTGTGTGCTATATGTCACCTTTGGTCTATGTTGTATCTAAAATTAGGGGGAGGGAGTGACTAGGAAATATCTTTGATATCTTGTGATGAATTTCTAGCATTATGTGTAGTTATAAGATGTATAGGTTAAGTGTAGAAGTATACTTGAGGCATTTGTTTTCCTTGTTGGTTACTTTTATGTAAAATTCGGCCACATGGTAAACATAGGTGAAGTTTTTATAAAACTTTGGGTATTGGGTATAATAATGGGTATTTGTTGAAGCGTAGATAAGTTTTGATGGTTTCGTGAATGCCTAAATGTATTTTATTGCGAAACGTAAACACTTTACGTAACCAATAAAAATAAAATGTGCAAAGTTAATAATTATCGTCCAAATAATTATCTAACACTTGCTTGACGTAAACCTTTAATTGTTTGATGCTCGTTTACGTTGAATGATAATTTTTAGCTTACGCGATTTAACTTAACGATTAAAATTAAAAGCAAACGCATACGAGACTAAAATAAATAGTGAAATAAATAACGTCGTAAAATGACCTGAAAACACAGGGTGTTATAGTCTTCCCCCATTAAATGAGCCTTGTCCTCAAGGCTTAAGACGCGACACTTGATGATGGTGCGGTCTTTGTGAAGGGATGCGTATACTTCTTTTGAAATTGGTCTTCACGTTCCCATGTGAACTCAAGACCTCACTTAGAGTTCCATTGAACCTTGAAAATTGGGATACGGCTTTGCTTCAACCGTTTAACTTCATGATCCATGATTTCTACTGGTTCCTCGATGAAGTGAAGTTTGTCATCAATATGGAGTTCATCCAACAGAACGACTAATGGTTCGTCGGCATAGCACTTCTTCAAGTTGGATACATGAAACGTATTGTGAACCCTGCTCAACTCTTGAGGAAGCTCAAGCTTGTAAGCAACGGCTCCAACCTTTTCCAATACCTTGAAAGGTCTAATATATCTGGGGTTTAGCTTCCCCCGTTTGCCAAAACGTACTACTTCGTTCCAAGGCGAAACCTTGAGCATAACTCTATCTCCAACTTGAAATTTCATCAGCTTACACTTTAAATCGGCGTAACTCTTTTGTCGATCATGGGCGTCTTGAATTCTTTGCTTGATTTGAATGTCCTTATTGGTCGTCTCTTGAACTATTTCTGGACCGGTGAGTTGAACTTCTCCAACCTCGGCCCAACAAACAGGTGAACGTCACTTTCGACCGTAAAGTGCTTCAAATGGTGCAGCCTTGATGCTAGCGTAATAACTATTGTTATATGAAAACTCAACTAACGGCAAATGGTTAACCCAACCCTTTCCAAAGTCGATCACACAAACACGCAGCATATCCACGAGAGTTTGAATAGTCCTCTCGCTTTGTCCGTTAGTTTGCGGATGGTATGCAGTATTCATATCCAAATTCGTACCCAAGGCATTTTGAAGTGACCTCTAGAAATTTGATGCGAACCTAGGGTCGCGATCACAAATGATTGAGACAGGTATTCCATGCCTTATGACTACCTCTTTTAGGTACATTCTTGCCAATCTTTCCATGGGATAAGTTTCTCTCATTGGTACGAAGATTGTAGATTTAGTAAGTCGGTCAACAATCACCCAAATGGTATCATAACCTTGTGACGACTTAGGAAGCTTTGTGATAAAATCCATAGTGATATTATCCTATTTCCATTGAGGTACCTCGGGTTGCACCAACAAACCCGATGGCCTTTGGTGTTCAGCCTTGACCTTAGCACATGTCAAACATTTGCTAACATAGGTGGCGATGTCGGCCTTCATATTGGGCCACCAATATAGCTTCTTCATGTCCTGATACATCTTGTCAGAACCCGGATAGATAGAGTATTTTGACTTGTGGGACTCGTGCATGATTACAGTCCTCAGGTCGCCATAACATGGTAACCAACTCCTGCCATTTAAGCATAGAGTTCCATCCGCGCAGGGTTCCAACTTTTCTGTTCTAAGTTTCTCTGGATCCTTTGAATTTTCAATCAACATACCTCTAACATCTTCGTTCTTGATGTTCTCTGGTTTACGTGCTTCAGTCTAAGCATTCAAGATTTGTTTAGGGAGATTCAAACCAATAGTCGTGACTAAGGCTCAAACCCGTAATGGCTTATTCCGTTCTTTATGGCTTAAGGCATCAGCCACTACGTTTGCTTTCCTGGGTGGTAACGTATATCACAATCATAATCGTTGAGCAACTCTAACCAATGACATTACCTCATGTTCAACTCCTTTTGATCAAGAATGTGTTGTAAACTCTTGTGATCTGTGAACACCATGCACTTGGTTCCATACAGATAGTGTCTCTAGATTTTTAAAGCAAACACTACTGCTCCAAGTTCCAAATCATGTGTCGTATAGTTCTTCTCATGAATTTTCAATTGGCGTGATGCATAAGCAATCACCTTCTCTCTTTGCATCAACACAGTGCCCAAACCTTTGATCGAAGCATCGCAGTATACGATAAAATCTTTGCTTCCTTCAGGTAAAGCCAGAATTGGTGCACTACACAACTTCTGCTTCAACAGTTGAAACGCTGCTTCTTGTTTGTCGCCCCAAACAAACTTGACCTTCTTCTGAGTAAGCTTGGTCATTGGCTTGGCGATCTTCGAAAATCCTTCGATGAATCTTCAGTAATACCCAGCAAGACCTAAAAATTGCAATGAATCTTTGGTAATACCCAACAAGACCTAAAAATTGATGGATCTCTGTTGGTGTTTTAGGAGATGCCCAATCTTTTATGGATTCGATCTGGCGGATCTTCAACGCAAAAGATAAAGCTCTGAAACCTACTACTAAAACAAGCAATAGTAATCTTACTTAAGTACAGTAAACTCTATTACTAATACTGTGAAATCTACAACAAAAGACAGCTTTTCCGACTACTACCTTACTAGCTAAAAAACCTTAAGATAGAAAGAACAAAATAACTCTACAATAAAATCTTTTTGCTTTTACCACAAGAAAGTACTTAATCAAAACTAACATACCAACTAAAACAAAAACAAATACTAACAAAAGAAACTCAAATAAAAAAAAAAGAACTAACACTAAACTGAAAAAAACTAATAATCTACTAATTAACACTTAAACGAATACTCTACTCTCTACAACTATTAAAAGACACTAATACTAATCTTAGAGTAACTATTAACACTACACTAACTCTCAACTCATCATAAAACTATTCACAAAATATAAAAACATAACTAATCGTAAAAAAAAAACTATACGTAATAAAAGAAAAGCTAGTAAACTCCTAACTATTTAAAAAAAACTACTATATAACCTTGAAAATAAAACTATCACAAACTACCCCCCAGACATCCCCGCGAAATGCCATAACAATCAATCACGTCCGAGAACTTATATCTCTAGGAATTCAAAATTCAACCTTATAGAGATTTAGCAAAACAAACTCCTCTACTTAAGCAAATCCAGACTTTCTATAAGAAGTTCAACATGTCGCTAATTGTTCCATTAATAGAAAAGGATCTTGGTCAATAGAAGAAAATACACAAACTTATCCAAATAAGCTTGCACGACCTATTCATGAGAACCATGAATACAGCCGGAGAGTACTTACAAACCCATATGGCATAATTTAGAACTCGTAATGAACCATATCGATTTTCTGAATGCCTCATCGGAATATCTATTTCACGTACACAAGCTGGTGAAAACCCTGAACGTCTAATCTGTCTTAGAATAAACGTTGATCCTAGTAGTTGATCAAATAAATCGTCGATCCTTAGGATGGATAACTATTCTTCAACAGTTATCCTTGTTCAGTTACTCGGTAGTTTGATCATATTCAAAATGATCCATCCTTTCTTCTTGAAAACAGACCGGAGCTCTCCCAAGGGTGCGAACTTGGGCCTTATGAAGCTTGTCAGAAAAGCTCCCTCGAGTTGGATCAGAACATTCCTTACTTTCAGATGGTAGCTAAACGGTAAGGTTGCTCGTGCTACAGGTTCAAACACCAGCATTAAAATCGATCTAAAATTCCACTTGTCGATCGGTGTGACTGACCCCCGGCAAGTCCTCAGAAATACTTTAGAAAATCTAGAAACGATATGGAACTCCTCAAGTCGTTTCCCCTCCGAATTGTCTTCAGTCTTCTTTGTAGTAACATGTGCCAAAAAGACATGACATCCTTTTAGCATGTACTTCTGCGTTTTAGTGCACGAGATGATGTTCAAACGAGTCTCGTTTCCTCGGTCGCTTCCGTCACCATGAATAATCAACGTTTCATTTCCCTAGGGAATACGAACGATTTTATCGACACAAACAATGACAGCATGGTACTTTGCCAACCAATCCATACTAATTATGGCGTCGAAACTACCAAGTTTTACGGGCATTAAGTCTATGTTGAATAGGTGATTTAAGAAGTTTAATGTACAACCCCGAATGATAGTGTTTAACCCAATTATTCTCCCGTCAGCTAGTTCAACATCATAATAATGATCTAAGGTAGTTGGTGTGATATCAATTTGGGAGCTAAATGCAATAGATACAAAACTCCTATCGGCACCAGTATGAAATAAGATAGAAGCATAGCGGTTGTTTAGAAAGAACGAATTCGTGACAACGTTTAAGTCTGGGTTTGTCCTTGCATGGCCTACCGCATACACTTTTGCTGGAGCCTTGCCATTTCTACCTTGGTTACCACTGTTGTTGTTCTTCAGTTTTGGACACTCCCTCTTGAAATGTCCCTGGGCCCCGCACTCAAAGCAAGTAGCTTTCTGACCTGCCTCGGTGCCTCTTTGGTTGTTAGCAGTATTGGCATTTGTAGGACTCCTACAGTTACGGGCCAGATGGCCAACTCTGTTGCACTTGTGGCATTTGGGAGCCCACTATCCATCATGGTGATAGTTGCATTTAGAGCACAAAGGTTTGGATCCTCCGTAAGCTTTCTTATCACCAGACCCAGCAGTGTAGGCTCTACCAGTGTTTTTCATCTTGTTTTGTTATTGTTGGTTCTGATTGTTCCTTTAAGTGTCCTTAAACTTCCTTTTATTCTTAGTCCGACGTTCAGCAAAAGTGCGGATCTTCTTATCCATCAGCTCAGTTGCAAACTCAACTGCATCTTGCATTGTCTTCGGCTTAGACGCCATTACACTCCCATGTATCATGTCGAGAAGACCACCGACATACTTCTCAATCTTATCAGAGTCTTCGGGAAACATTCTCCCGCACATTAAAGCTAACTCCTGAAAGCGTTGAGTATAACTTGCCAAGTCAGTACCCTTCACATTCAACTCCTAGATCTCCATCTCCAATTTCTTGATTTCATTTCAAGGGCAGTACTTAGTAGTCATCATTTTCATAAGTGTGTTCCAAGGCATGCTGTGAGCGGCATCCTGACCAACTCTCTTGACATGGGATTTCCACCATGTTACGGCAACACCATGAAGGGTGCAAGTAGTAAACTTAAATTGGTTCTCGACTGCACAGTTACTGATATTGAAGACAGTCTAAATTCTTTCAAACCATTGAGTTAGACCAACAACTCCTTTAGTACCTTTGAAGTTCATGGGTTGACATTTGAGAAAGTTAGTGTAAGTACACTCACGAGCAGTTCGTTCTGTCCTTCTACTACCCATTCCCGAATTATGGCTGTCATCGCCATTCCGGCTTTTGTCAGCGTCACGTGCTGCCGATGCATCAGCAACGCCTTGGTCGATCAGTGCCTTAAGCTGGGCATTGGTGACAGGTGTGGTGGTGGTTGTTGTGGCTAGTGATGCCCTTGTGGTTCTTTTCGTTGGTGTCATTTTCATCAAATCATAAGAAAATATAATACCCGTTAGATTTCATACAATCATAACCGTGACATGACATATACACAATAAATGAAGTAAGATCACATCACATAGTGAAATATGCAACTGAATTTAAATTAACAATGGTGTAGCTAAATCGACATTCATTCATAATAAATTCGATTACAGACATGACATAATACATCCATTCCATATATAATCTGGAAAAACATATGTGACCGATTTGGTTACAAAATGATCACTATAATTAGGTTACAAGATGAAAATAGAACCTAGAGCCTTACTAGCCGGGAGTTACCCCGTAATACTTAGTAGGCTATACAAAATAGCTAAGGCATAACCAGATCTAAGAACTACTAACGGCCTCCTCTGGTACATCAGGATAGTTTTGCCATCTGAGTCTACAATGTCCTCAGCAGAGTCAGTGCCTTTGCAAGCTATGCATGTCGTCTATGGTCTGAAGCCTGCAAATCTCTAATCTCCGTCTGTTGTGCTAAAACCATAGTACGTAGTGCTCTAAACTCAAAATGTGCCGTATCACTGGCATCCATAGACTGTGACCAAGCCTCACGAGAAGCTCTAGCCTCACCCTCCATAAGTCTAGCCGTACGAGCATGGGAGCGCCTATCTCTACGTAGCAAGTTGAGCTTACTGCTCATCAATAATCTATCATCCTGTGTATCGTCAAGTCTCCCATAAATCTCATCTGTATCCTACCTAACAGTAGTGATAAAATCTGTCATCCTCTGACCCAACTCTGCCACATCAGTCACTGGTATCTCCTCTGCAATCTCATCTAGATCCACCTAGACGTTAGTAATCCTGTAACCTATCTCCCTATCTGGGTCACGCCTAATCTTAGCATCCAGAGTGCCAACAAAACCATAATCTGCTCTAAATCCTCCAGTAGGACTAGTAGTAGGAGTAGATAAACACTCCCCGACCTCATATCTTTGACCGGGAGCAATGCACAACCTCTTCCGAGGCGGTAACGTAACCTCAGGAAGATCCGCTCTATAGTCAGTAGAGGGTAGAAGCAAAGGTGGTGATGATGTAGGTAATGGTATAGGTAAAAGTGGTGGTGTCCCTAATGGTGGTGTCTCTGATCGAGGTGCTAAGATGTAGGTGGATGGTGCAGCAGCTCTCATCATGACCATAGATACCCTGGTATGTGGAAGTATAATAGATGGTGGTAGTGGAAGTGGATGGGAAGTAGATGGTGACTCTACTCTCAACCAGATCATAGCAGCTCTATAGCCCAAAGGGTGGGTAGGACTAACAGGTAGTGGTGAAGGTTATATAGGTAATGGTAATGATTTTGGTAATGGTGGGGATGGTATCTGTGGTAGTGGTGATGAGTATGATGTTAGTGGAGATGGTGGCGGAGTAGATATGGAAAGAAGTCTGTCAACCTTTGCCTCAGATGGGAATGGTATAGGTGTCTGAGCTCGGATCTACTTCATGGCAGTGGTATGATATGCGGGTGGTGGGACGGAGTCGGCCGGAGCTAGGTGCTCCTCCTCCTCATCCTCGCCTTCGTCCTCCTCCTTGTCATCAGCATCGTCTCCAGAGGACTGCTCCTCCTCCTCCTCATCATCATCTCTATCAGTGGGGTTATCAGTTAGGTCCTCCTTAGGATCCTCATCATCCTCCTCCGAATCCTCCTCGAGACCAGACTCAGTAATATAACCTGGTGAATCAGCATTGGGTGAGACAGTAGCAGGCAGTGGCTGCTCCTCAGCTGGAAGCACATCATCCTCAGGTGGCATAAACTCTGGGTATACAGGCTCAAGAACAAAATCTGGTGGAGGTGGCTCCTGCATAGCGGCCTGTACATATGCATAAGGGTCCTCTTGCATCATGCGCAATCCATCATATCCTAATACAATGACTCCTAGAGATCCTACATCCAATGATCCATCATCACTAAAAATGGATGTGTAAGTGACAATGGAATGCTCCGAATCCGACATGACAAAATCTAAAAATCAAAAGTAGCTTATATAAGTATTAATATACGACTCTTAATGTAATATACATAATATATTATAAACACGTATATCAATCATGAATGCATCTTGTAGAATTCTAGTAATCTTATGATCCAACCAAGAACAATAGTGAGATGTGGGTTGTGATGTTAGAGAGAGATTGGATGGAAAATGGATGAATTATATAAAATGGAATATGGTAAAATGGAACAACCAACCCCTCTCCAAGGCTAGGAGAGGGTTTATATAGTACCTAAAGGCCGGCCCATGGGTTATGATGGGCTTCCCATGGGTCTTGGGCCGGACTAGATTACTAATCTAATCATTACATAAACTACGAGCTAAGACTATTACAACTTGGAAGTGACCGACACTTTTCGTGTTTCCAACAATCTCCCCCTAAGGGAGGTCACTCCAATTTACAAAACTTTAAACCTAGCATACTATGCTTCATCTTTAGTCTTTAGCTCGTACTCTTGACTTTCTCTTGAAAATATGTTGTAGTGATCATTGACTTCTGGATTGAGCTTGTTCCTTGAACTTGTATTTGACATTGTGATCTTGAGCAATCTTGAGATCATCAACCAAGCATAATCTCTTCGCCATCTTGTAATTTTGCCATCTTGTGGACTTGTGACTTCTGGACCGACATGCTCATACCATTCTTGAGCCCGGAGTTTTGGGATAACTCGACAGTGCCATATGGAAAAACTTGGGTTACAGTGAATGGTCCACTCCAGCGGGTCTTAAGCTTGCCTGAGAAAATCTTTAATCTAGAGTTAAAGAGGAGGACTCGATCACCGACGTTGAAAACGCGGTTTTTGATCTTGGAGTCATGGATTCTCTTTGTTTTCTCTTTATAGATCAAAGAGTTTTCATAGGCATGATCACGAAGTTCATTAAGTTCGTTGAGCTGAACTTTTCTGTGATCACCCGCGGTTTTGATATCAAAGTTTGTATGCTTAAGGGAACCGGTAGATGACATGCCTTTCCATATACAAGCTTGTACGGAGTACACCCGATGGGTGTTTTGTAAGCTGTACGGAAGGCCCAGAGAGCGTCATCCAGTTTGTCCGACCAAGAGGCACGATTTTCGCCCACGGTCCTTTCAAGAATTCGTTTCAAACCACGATTGGATACCTCAACCTGCCCACTTGTTTGTGGGTGATACGCGGTGGAGAGACGATGAGTGACTCCGTATTTAAGCATGACCTTTGCAAACTGGTCATTGCAAAAATGGGTTCCGCGATCACTTATGATTGCACGAGGGGCACCGAATCTGGCGAAAATGAGTTTTAAGAAATTTGCAAACAACTCGGCATCATTAGGCGGGGAGCGCTTTTGCTTTCAACCTTATTTTGATAAGTAATCGACTGCCACGAAGTATATATTTTTTCCTCTTGAAGACGGGATCGGCCCCATTAAAATTCAATGCCCAATGTCAAAGATTTCGCAAACTTGGATAGAGTTTCGTGGCATCTCATCACGTTGCGAAATTTTGCCTTGACGTTGACAAATATCACATCGGGTGATATAGTCATGGGCATCCTTGTAGATCGTGGGCTAATAAAATCCTGAATCGAAGATCTTTTTAGCGGTGTAATTGGCACCGTAGTATCCCCCGGTGGGTCCATTGTGGCAAGCTTTGAGAATGTCAAAAGCTTCTTGCGCGAAACCACTACGCCTATTATCTTGGTCAGCACAGATCTTGAATAGAAAAGGGGTCGTCCCAGAAGTAATGTTTGACATCTTTGAAAAACTTGTTTTTCTGTTGGGACGACATTCCTTTGACAATGAAGTTCCCCGCATGGTAATTTGCGAAATCTGCAAACCATGGGGTATTATCATCACGAAGAGCAACTGATCCAAGAGTTTCGAGAGGAAATGTTTCCGTGATTTCCTTGTTCTCGAACTCATTTTGGTGAGGGTTCTCAAGTCTGGAGAGATGATCGGCGGCAAGATTTTCTGCTCCTTTTTTGTCTCGGATCTCAACATCGAATTCTTGGAGCAAAAGGATCCACCGCATCAGTCTTGCCTTAGCATCCTTTTTAGCAAAGAGATACTTAATAGCAGAATGGTCTGTGTACACTATGCTTTTGGACAAAACGAGATATGACCGGAACTTCTCAAAAGCGTATACTACGGCAAGTAATTCTTTTTCGGTCGTAGTGTAGTGTGCTTGAGCTTCGGTCATTGTCTTGCTGGCATAGTGAATCGGTTGGAAATGCTTGTTCTTTCGTTGCCCTAGGACTGCCCCAATTGCAAAGTCGCTTGCATCACACATTAGTTCAAAGGGCAAGTCCCAGTCGGGAGCAATCAAAATTAGAGCCTCGGTCAATTTTCTTTTAAGTGTATTAAAGGATTCGATACACTCTTTTGAGAAGAAAAATGGAGTCTCTTTTTCAAGCAAGTGGGTCATTGGACGGGCAATTTTTGAAAAGTCTTGTATGAAACGTCGGTAAAAACCGGCATGCCCAAGAAAACTACAGACACCTTTCACAGTAGTCGGGTGAGGGAGCTTGGCTATAACTTCAACTTTAGCACGATCGACCTCAATTCCGACTTAGAAATTTATTGTGTCCAAGAAAGTGTGTGTGTGTGCCTTCCTTCACCATAAAATGGCTTTTCTCCCAGTTTAGGGACAAATTGGTGTCTTCACACCGTTTTAACATTTTTTCCAAATGGGATAGGCATGTAGAGAAAGAATCTCCGAAGACCGAGAAGTCATCCATGAACACTTCCATTGTCTTTTCGATCATGTCATGGAAGATTGCCATCATACATCGTTGAAACGTGCAGGTGATTACATAGCCCAAAGGCATGCGACAGGTAGGCAAATGTTCGTTCATGGCTGTGAATGTTGTCTTATCTTGATCCTTCGGGTCTATAGGAATCTGAAAATAACCCGAGAAGCCATCGAGGAAACAATAGTATTGGTTTCCCGCTAGTCTTTCGAGCATTGGATCATGAAGTGCAATGGGGAAATGGTCTTTTAGGGTGGCTTCATTCAACTTTCTATAGTCAATGCACACTCTCTACTCCGTGACAATGAGTTGTATCAAGTCATTATCATCTTCTTGACGGACGGTTATGCCGCGGCGCCTTCTTTGGTACACAGTGCTACCGGGCTTAACCCCCACATGGACTGTCAGAGATCGGATAAATTAATCCGGCGTCAAATGTTTTTCAACCTCTTTTTGATGACGTCGTGGATCTTTTTTGGTTTTACCCGTCTTTGGACTCTGAACTGTTGGTTCGTAGGTAGTCCTCTTCCATAAGTTTTTGTGAGTACAAAAAACTCTGGATCAATACCCTTGATATCAGAGAGTTTCCAATGCGAGTGATGGCTCGCCTTGTGGTGACTAAAGAACCTTATAAGAACTGCTTCTCCTCATCCTTTAAATCTCTTCGTAATTATGCGGGCAACTTGTCGTTGTCTACCAAAAATGCGTATTCTAAATTGAAGGGTGGCAAGTCCTTGAGTTCAACCTCGAGCTCATCAATTGATGACTTTAACGTTTTACTTCAACAAAACTTGAGTTCTTCCCGGATTCCGGGCGAATAATCTTTATGATTCAGAGAGGAGCGGTAACGGTTTCAATATTGAGTTGTACTTCCAGAATAAGATGTCACCCTCTCAGATCATAGTTAAAAGGTAGCTCAATTCTTGTGAAATTGGCTCGTCATCGAAGCTATAAAAGCATTTGCTTCTTCGAGTAGGAGGGAACTCTCTATCCCGAAAGGAGTTAGTGTTGGTGAGAATTTGAAACAATTGGGTCATAATCGGAGAGAGAAGGATTATCGTATGAACGTTCGAAAACCTAGAACATTCTTGCGAGTATTCTTCACATGCCAATTCAATGACGTCAATTCGGTTTGTGTCATATGATCGTAATTGGCCGTGTATCTCGAAGTTTGGTCCAGATTGAAGGTGGATGGCCTCTTTGCCAACACGAAGGGTTATTTTACCTTCGGTAACATCTATTAATGCACGAATGTCTTTAGAAACTTCTCCCGATGATTATAGAACTCGGGTTGGGTCTGGCTCAAAATCGACGAACCACAAAAATCTGCCGGAAACTGGAACTTTCCACCATTAAACGGTCGTCTTTGGCAATACCATCGTTTCAGTGATTTGACGGTCTGCTGCTCTAGTCATGCAAGTCGGGGTTAGTGCGGGTAGAGAGAGATCTTTCCAGCAGAATATGGCATAAGATTATGGCTCGCGCCGAGATCGGCCAAGGAGTGGCATGATTTATTAATCCAGAAAATTTCACATGGAATAGAAATCGGCCAAGGGTTTCTCCAGTTTTTTAGGTAACTTGTTTAGGATGACTGCTGAGCAATTCTCGTTTAATGGAGAAGTCTAGCCCCATTTCACTCAACTTCTTCTTTGTTTCGGATTAAAGTTTTTTGAGTCGAGGCAAATTTCGGCATAAGGGTTAAGGAATCCGTAAAGCTAATTTCGAAACTCAAATCTCTAAAAATTTCGTAGAATTTCTCAATTTGATCGTTAGCTTTTTCACGGCGCCTTTCATCATTTCTTCTTGAAGAAAATGGAAGTGATGTTTCGTTGGTCAGGCTTTGGAGTACTACGGGATAAACACTGGCTTGGGAAGTTGGATATTTTGATGATTTGGACTTGAACTACCGGAGGTTGGACGTCTTCGGTGCTTCTATTATTAGTAGGAAGCATCGTGTCCTTTGTAACCTCGGTATCACGATTCATCACTTTCGGAAGAGAAGATGAAGTAGAAGGAATCGCGGGTCCTTGATATGCAACACCACTCCGGGTGGTGATACCTTTCAAATCTTCCTTTGGGTTGGTAATGGTGTTACCTGGGAGAGTTCCCGAACCTGAAGTAGAGGCGGTGTTCATTTTGATAAAGTTACCTAGCATACTTTCAAGCCTTTGATTCGAAGTAGCCAAGTTGTTCAATTGAGTCTGCAGGTTTTGACCTTGGTTTTGCAAAACTTGATTTTGGTTTTGCATATTCCTCATAACCGCATCATTAGCCTTTACGTAGCTATCAAAATCGGTCTTAGACACACCTTGTGTTTGAGGAGCGGGAGCTTGGTAAACAGGAGCTTGATAAGCTGGGGGTTGATTAACCTGGGGTTGGTAAATTGGTCCTTGACTGAAATTATTACCCCGATTTTGGTTAAAATTGTTCCCCCGATTTTGGTTGAAATTGATCCCCCGATTTTGGTTGTTTTGATGGCTTTGCATAGGTGGAAAACCGGGAGGTCGAATTTGGTTTGCAACCATTGGAGGTCGGGCACTGGTATTTCCTTGATGGAAATTAGCCGCAGCGGCTTGAGAAACGTAAGCTTGAATATTGTCATGATACACGTTGTCATCGGTGGCGGGACAACTTTGATACGAATGAGCTCCACCGCAAGTCACACAACTTTCCTCGACCGCTTTTACGGACGCGGGAGTTTGGTGAGCGGGAGCTTGGGATTGATTCTTCTTATCAAGGAGCAATGCTTTGACCATATCTTTGAGTTCGGAGACATCCAGGATGAGATCCGGAGGTGGAAGTGCTTGCACTCACTTTAGCAACAACGGGTTTGCTTCGTGAATTGCGAACTTTGGATTTGCTCTCGATGATTTTTAGACATTCTCGGGGCATTTTATCCAAAAAGTTACCACCCGCGGCGGAATTCAATGAATCTTGATCATTTGTGTTCAAGGCATTATAGAATGTATCGAGTTGATGCAATTCCGAAAACCCATGATGCGGGCATTGCCTAGAAGATCATGGAAATCGGTCCCAGTTGCTTCATTTAAAACCGATTCATCAAATCTTGGCTGAAAATCTCGTGATTTCATTTCTAAGATTTGTGTTTTAGAAGGAGGATAAGAATTTGTTAAATGAATTTCGACAACAAGGTCATCCCATGTAAGAATCGATTGAAGGGGTTCTTTCGTCAAGCAAATCCGGGCTGCTCCCTGAGGGATGAAAATGGGGGAAAAGCATAAGCTTAACCGACGTACTCGGGAACGTTCGGGAACTTCATCGTAGAAGTGATCTTGTTGAAATATCGGATGTGAGCATGTGGGTCTTCTTTATCTTGTGTCCAAAAAATTGTTTGTTATGAAAAAGGTTAAGGAGACATGCTTGATTCGAAATTGTTCGCGTTGATCTGGGAAACAACGATTGCATTCCTCGTAACCTCGGTGGGTTGTGCTCGAGCAATTGAAGCCTAGTACGATTATCGTTCCATCGTAAATAAGGAGGAATTGAAGTTTCTTGATTGTTATTTGTTTATCAAGATTTGGTGATTCAACAGAGTTTGTCGGATGGTTGTTGTCGAAGTTTATGGACTTGGTACGATCTGACGTATGCACAAAATAGAAATTTAAAAAGAAAATTTACACTAATTTTTTTTCAACGATTTATTCATAATTGATTTTAACGAACAATGAGATAAGACAACTTCAACCAGATAATCTACTTACTTCTCGGTAGCTCTCAGAAAGATAAACGCACAGGTGAGCGGAGGAGTAGGAATAGCGTGAAGCTTATTTCTCCTTTCGGGTCGTACTTCCTTGGAACAACCCTCCTTATACCCACTTTTTAGTTTGTTTAACTTTTCAAGGTGAGCCGTACGTTGTAAGAGACACAAATGGCAAGTTTTTAAATCTTTTGTTCGAGTTGGGAACCAACAAGTTCACCGGAAGTTATTATGATAATACCTCAATTAAGAATATTATATTTTGGTATTTTTACCAATTTGTGAATTTTATTTCTTGATTAAGACAAACTATTGCATTGTAGTGGTAACCGAACTATTGCACTTTAGTGATAACCGAACTACTGAATTTTAGTGAAAACCGAACTAACTAATTCCAGTTGAAACCGATCTTCTTAATTTTCAAAATTATACGGTTTATTTCTTTGACTTGTAAAATCCCTTGAAACATTAACTTGTTTTCCCGGTTTTGTCAAGAATTGTAAAATCCCGTGTAGTTTCAAGAATTAAAACACTAAAAAGACAACTTAATTAAACATAATTTCTTTCTACCACCGTTCGATCAAACAAGTAATCTTTTATCATATAAATTTCTCAATGACGACTCTTGCTGACAAAGCGATTCTTTCGGGTGCTTACAATCGTCCACCTATGTTGGAAAAAGATATGTATGATTCTTGGAAAATCAGAATGGAGCTATACATGATGAATAGACAACATGGTCGAATGTCCTTTAAATCCGTGAAAAAATGGTCTTCATCTCGGCCTACGATTGAGGGAGAATGAGTATGAGCTAGACCAAGAAAGAAAATGCTCTGAGTTATCTGCTACGGATGCAATTCAAGCTGATTGTGATGTCAAGGCAACAAATATCATTCTCCAAGGATTACCACCAGAGATCTATGCACTTGTTAGCAATCATCGAATCGCCAAGGAACTTTGGGAAAGTATTCAACTTCTCATGCAAGGAAATTTTCATTGACAAAACAGGAAAGAGAGTGTAGTTTATGATGAATTCGATAAGTTTGCTTATAAGAAGGGGGAAACACTACGTGATTTCTAGTTGAGATTTTCACTGCTACTCAATGACATGAACATCTACAATGTGAAACTGGAACAATTTCAAGTGAATAAGTTTTTGAATACTCTTCCTCCTGAGTGGAGCAAATTTGTGACCGATGTCAAAGTGGTTCAGGATTTGCACACAACTAATATTAATCAGCTTCATGCTTATTTGGGACAACACGAATTTCTTGCAAATGAAGTTCGTTTAATGCATGAACGCAACTCAGATTTGCTTGCTTTGGTTGCAACCTATCAGATAACCCTTGTCCCCATAATCAAACTCATCTGAACTCTACCAAAACTCTTAATTTTCAACCACAAGTTTCACTATATCAGTCTCCATAGTATGGATCACCTTATCAGTCTCAACAATACTCAAACAATAAATCATCAACACCTCTTTCAATCACTTATCCATCCAATGATTATCAATCATTAGTTTACCATAACGTTAATTCTCTACAATCATCCATTCCTCAAATGGAATATGCTCCCATAGTTAACCAACAACACCAACAACCTGAATTTCCCCAACTAGACTCAGGTCTAACTGTTCCAGTGTTCAAGCAAGGTGACGATCCCATTGATGCCATCAACCATATGATGTCATTCCTATCAGTTGTCGTCACATCTCGCTATCCTACTACCAACAACCAGCTGAGGAATTCGTCAAACCCTAGGCAACAAGCTACCATTAATGATGGAAGAGTAACTTTACAACCAGTTCAAGGGAGGCAAATTTCTTTTGCTACGGGTACCACTAGGACCTACACTCCAGGAGCAAGTGGAAGCAATTTTGGGAAACAAAGGACTGTTATTTGTTACAACTGCAAAGGGGAAGGACACATGTCCAAACAGTGCACTAAACCTAAAAGGAAACGGGATGATTCGTGGTTTAAGGATAAAGTGTTGTTGGTACAAGCTCAAGCAAATGGTCAAATTCTACATGAGGAGGAACTAGCATTTTTGGCAGATCCAAGAATTACAGAAGGTCAAGCCACACAGACTGTCATTACTCACAATGCTGCTTATCAAGCCGATGATTTGGATGCATATGACTCTGATTGTGATGAACTCAACACTGCCAAAGTTGCTCTCATGGCGAATTTATCTCATTATGGTTCAGATGCTCTCGCTGAGGTACACAATCCTGATAATGTGGATAACAATATGATTAATCAAGGTGTGCAGGTGATGTCGTCTTCTGAACAGTCGAATGTTGTGAACCATTCAGAGACTGAAATAACCAGTGATAGCAATATCATTCCTTATTCTTAGTATGTGACAGAATCACAACAGGCAGCTGTTTGAATTTCAAACTCCATCTGCACAATCAAAAGCACTGATATTATCTTTAGTTTAAACAATTGAAAACCCAAGTAACCAATTTTGTACTAAGATAAAATTTCTGGACAATTAAAAGTGTCAATGTACTTAACTGCTTGAGCTTGAAAGATTATAAAGAACAACGTTAAAGGTTTTGAAAGAACGGGACACATGTTGATTTTTTTAAAAAGTAAATATACATTTATATTCATGTGAACAGTCTATCGAGATTGATCGTCTTAAACAAACTCTTTCTGAACATTTAAAAGAAAAGGAATCTTTAATGCAAACAGTTACTCTTCTCAAAAATGATTTTAAGAAAGAAGAATCTAGAAATATTGATAGAGAAATTGCTTTAGAAAAGAAGATCAAACAGCTAGAAAATATCATTTATAAAAGAGATCAATCAGCACAAACTAGTCATATGTTGATGAAACCTTAGTTTTTCTATGATCATGCCACTAAACAAGCTCTAGGTTTTCAAAATCCTTTCTATCTGAAGAAAGCTCAGCAGTTGGAACCAAAGCTTTATGATGGTAATGTCATTAAGAACACTAGTGCTATTGTGATTCTGACTCCGAAAAGGACCCTTAGGCTTGCTGAGAGGTCTGTTCGAAAATGCTGTTAAAACACAGGACTCCAATGGTTTTAGAAAAGAAAGTTAATACCACACCAGTTGATTACGCTGTTCTCAACCAACTTTCTCAAGATTTTGAAAAACAATTTGTTCCATAAACTGAATTATCTGCTGAACAAGCCTTTTGGTCTTAGAATTTTATGAATTCTTCAGCTCCTAGTCCTTCTTGTAGACTGACTCGGGTGAACTTACTCCTTTTTACATATAAATAAATATAAACATATATAAATATATAACAAGGAACAACATCCGCGAAATCAATAAATCCCGAAGTAGTATAGAGTGTCTCCGGGTCGTTATGTCCCAACGAGGTTAGAATGGAAAATCAAATGACGAATTGATAATTGATGTTTGAATATGACAAGGATGTGATTGGGCACTAAACCTAATTAGCAAAAGCACACAAAGATAAGCAAGGAAAATAAGCCAGAATGAGCATAAAAGCTAGAAAAGACAGAAAGGCAAAAAAACACTTAAAAACTTTTAAACTAAGACACAAATAAGCTCAAATAAGCTTAAGACTAAACCAAATAAGCTAGACTAACTCTAAATAAGCAAATTCAGCAAGCAATTAAGCTAAGCTAAGCAGGAGAAACTCAGCAGTACCAACGACAGTACTAACAGTATTAACTAACAGTACTAACTTGGAGTTAGTACTGCTAGCTTGGAGTTAGTACTGCTAGCTCTAACAAACGCAATGAATCAAGAAATAAGCAAATAACCTAAAACAGATTATTAACTATCCCTAATAAGTACTCAGGCATAAGAATAAGCAACTGCAATAAGCTAGAATGGAGAATAAGCTAAAAAGCTACAAACTGATAAACTCTTAGAATCACTATGAAAAGATGAATAAACTTAAGTAAGCTCTACTAAAGACAGCAAACGAAAATGGGCTTAATCTACTATAAAAAGCTAAGAAAATCTTAAATAGGCAGAAACAATAAGCTAATAAGCAGAAATGAACCAACAGTTCTAACAGTACTAACTACCAGTACTAACTTGGAGTTAGTACCGCTAGCTTTGAGTTAGTACTGCTAGCTTTAAAATCCAAAAAAATGAACTAGCAGTACTAACTATGGGTTAGTACTGCTGGTTCCAAACAGCCCTTAAAGTTTTCAAAAATCATTTTTTCTTTTTATTTTAAGCTGATTTGGTCCTAAGTTGTTAAAAACAGATTATCAAAGAACAAAATAAGACACTTATAATTAAGAATAAGCACTTAAATAAGCTGAATTAGTTACTGTTTTTAACAAATGAACTAACAGTACTAACTAAGAGATTTGCACAAATCACTTTTAAACTAACAACTAAGCAAGATAAGCACTAAACATCATAATAAAGCATAAATAAGCAAATATAGGTAACAAATAAGTACTATAAGCAGTTCTGCAGTAGATAAGAAAAGTAAGAAAAAGAGAGACTTACAACACCCTTGCTCAAAACAGGGCTAAACCAAGAATCTACAAGCTCTAGCTTGTATAAAACAAGCTAGTAGTGTCCATAAGCCCATCCAGAACTGGCTTATCATCCATAAAATAAGTTGTGGTGTATTTGAGAGTGATTTTCATGATTTTCTCTTAACTACTTAGCTTTTTTTCTTTTACTAAAAACAGCTTATAGATAAAGCTTGGAGTGAGAGCTTCTAACACATTTTGAAACACACAAATCAAACACTTAAGTAGTTGATTTTAAAAACTTAACTTTTTTAAACTCTAAACTTCAATCTTTCATTATTTCGTAAAAAAGAGTACAAGGAAGTAAAATAAACTGGATAAATGCTAAAATGATTTAAAAAAAATACAATAAAACTAAAATAAGCTAAGATATTCTAAGATTAACTAGTTGCCTCAAAGGCTTACAAAAGGCTCTATTTATAGCTGAAGTCTTCTCTTCTTGGACTTGCAGCTTGTGCTTCTTTTGTGAGAGCTTCATTAGGTGTTTTTGTTGTGTGAGGGACTTGACAAAAGTAATCTCAGCCATTCAATCTTCTTGTGCTTCTTTTTAAGTCATCTAAGCCATCGAAATTACTTGGAAATGGTGAGGGATTGCCAACTTGGCAATTATACAGCTGGGGGGGGGGGGATAGTGGAGTGGTTAAAATGTTTTATCTAGGGTGTTGAGTGGTTTGCAGGGAAAAAGAATGGGAAGACATCCCTTAGTTGTACCTGGGCTTTGTTGTTGGGCGGGAAAAATAGGTTTTGTGTAGGTTGACAGCTTTGGCCCCTCATCTCTTATAACTTTATTGTAAACTTTGCCCTTTTATTATACAACTTTAGGGGTTTGGCAGAACTGGCCCCTAAAGTTATACTTCACCCGGAAATTTCGATTTCAGCCCTTGGCTTTTTGTAATACAACTTGAGGTTTGGCAGTTTTAGTCCCTCAAGTTGTATTTTCTTCATTTGGTTGACTTTTGACTTTTGTCGGGGTTGACTTTCTGACTTTGGCTGACTTTGGCTTTGACTTTTCCATTCCGTGCTTGGTTTTGTCGTTTGTGGCTTTGTTTTTGTCCTGTTCTTGAATATCCGTTTCCTGCACAATACAAATGCAAAACATACAAATACAGTGTATTTTTGGTACGTTTTTAGTCATTTAAGTCCGTTTTTAATGGAAAATGGTATGTGTAATTAAGCACATACCATAGACCCACCAAAGTTGAGGTTCCTAAAGAACTTCCTAAAGTCAGCATGGTTAATACAAGTTTGAAGAAACTTAAACACCATCTTACTGGTTTTGACGTGGTTGTCAAAGAAAGAACCACGACCACAGCTATCACTGAGGGCTCGTGGGGGTTTGAACATACAAAAGCTTGTTTTAGGGATGAAATAATTCCATTTGTAAAAGCTCTGAAGGACTTATTCAATACACTCGATCAATACTAAATTGATGAACTTTCTGAAGTCCAAAATGTCTTTCATCAAATGGAACAGGCTGTGGAACAACATTGTTTAGAGTCAAAAACGTTTGAAGTTAAAATGAATAAAGTTTTAAATGAAAAAGAACGACTCTTGGAACAAGTCATCAACAAAGATATAGTGAACATAATTATGAATTCTTCTATGGATAATACTTATGTGAATGCGTATGAATGTGAAAAGTGTCTCAAACTTGAGACTGAGCTTCTCAACAAAAAGGATTTCATTAAAAAAGAGACTTACGAGAAACTGTTCAGAAGTTTTACCACTCTTGAAAAACATTGCATCTCTTTAGAAGTTGATACTCAACTTAATCAGGAAATTTTCAACGAGACAACTCTGTTTCAAATCAAAGTGCTCTAAGTTTTGATCAATATTTTGAATTAAATGAATTGAAAGCTCAGTCGCAAGAGAAAGACACGGTCATAAAGAAGTTAAAAGAGAGAATTAAATCTTTAAATGGGAATATGAATAAGGATAAGGTCAAGAAGGACATAGAAGATATTGAAACGATAAATATGAAATTAGATCATAGGGTGTCAAAGCTTATTGCTGAGAATGAACATTTGAAATAGACCTATAATCAACTTTATGACTCAATCAAACCAACACGAATTCGATCAAAAGAATAATGTGATGCTTTAGTTAGTCAAGCCAATCAAAAGTATGTAGAAATCTCTGATTTAAATGTAAGTCTTTAGGAAAAAGATTTGGTCATTACAACTCTTAAGAATGAATTAAGAAAAGTTAAAGGAAAAGATTTAGCTAATAATGTTGTTACCAAACACACTATTGCTCCAGAAATGCTTAAGATTGATGTGGAACCTATAGCACCTAGATTGTTGAACAATAGGACAGCTCACTCTGACTACCTAGGCACACTCAGGAACAAGTTGCGATTCTTAGGGAAATAGTTGAACAAGGAAAATCAAAAAATCCTCTAAATAATTCCTTAGACTCTGCTTGTAAGTATACAAAACAAATTCAGGAGTTGCTTATAATAATCAGACAAACCTGCCCTAGCATCAACAATTCAAGTGATAAATTAGTGGTTGTGACCCCAAAGAACAAGGACAAAAGAGTTAAATTCACTGAGCTCGTCACATCCTTAGGAAACACAAACATAAACACAGCTTCTTCATCAAATCTGGTGTCTAACAAACCTATGTTGTCTTCTACAAGAGTAAAACCATCTACTAAGGCTGACGGATCACACCCTTCAGGCAATACAAAAAAGATAAAATTTAGTAACACTAAGTAAGTACTCAAAATAATAAATAAAGCCCACCTAAGACATTAAATCTAGTATAAAATAAGAATTGTGTTGTTGAACTAAAGGACTGCAAATGTGCCTAAATCCCAAGCTTATAATAACAATGCCTGAAACTTTTGTGTTAAGTGTAATGGTTTGCATGCTTTCTTATAAACATTGATTTGTTGTTCTTGATTGTTATCAATGAATGTGGGGGGGAAAAAAAAAATGCTCATGCTAAATCTGTTTATTAAAATAGTTCAAAAGAATAGGTTTAGAAACCAACAAAATGTGTAAACAAATATTGGATACACTTGGAGACCTAACTGTCGGTACCTTCCCACTATAAGTTGAAAAAAGGCGTGCCCTTTAACTAGATTACCACAACTGCTGAAGTGCCCCGTAGAAACCAACTACTTGTAGAAACGGATACCACATAAGCCTTGTAGTAACATGGATACTCAAGATACCTAGGAAATCTAAAACTAATGTTCTTGCTAGCAAACCTAAGATTGTTAAATGTATATCTGCTAACAATAAGGAACCCAGAAAATCTTAGGGATCCACAGTTTCTAATGTTCCATCTTCTTCTCTTGATGAATGCAGGTTGTCCAAATTGTTCTATGGTATTTGGACTCTGGCTGCTCCAAGCATATGACCGGAGATCGCTCTTCATATAACAAATTGCTTATTAAATTTTTAGTATACGGTCAAATTCGGAAATGATCATGTGGCAAAAGATAATGGGATAAATTTGAATATCAGATTGGGAATGTTACGATCTCAAGGGTTTACTACGTGGAAAGACTTAGACACAACTTATTCTTCGTTGGGCAATTCTGTGATTCAAACCTTGAAGCTGCTTTTTGTTAACACACCTACTTCATTCGCAATCTAGAAGGTGTTGATCTATTAACTGGATCTTGAGGCAACAATCTGTATACTCTGTCTCTTGGAGATATGATGCTCCTCTCCTATATGTCTCTTGTCAAAGGCCTCAAATACTAAGTACAAGCTATGGCACCGACGTATATCTCATTTGAACTTTGGTGCAATTAACCATTTAGCTAGACACGATCTTGTTCGAGGTCTCCCTAAGCTAAAGTTTGAAAAGGACCATATGTGTTCTGCGTGTGCAATGGGAAAAAGGCAAGAAGAAACCTCACAAACCTAAATCTAAAGACACCAACCAAGAAAAACTCTATCTCTTGCACATGGATATTTGTGGTCCAATGCGTGTCGCAAGTGTTAATAGAAAGAAGTACATCCTCGTCATTGTCGCTGATTACTCGCATTTACATGGTACCGTGCCTAAGTCAAAAAAATACTACCAGAGTTCATAATCAAGTGTCTCAAATGAGCCATTTGTGCGTAAAGCACCTGTCCGACGAATAAGAACGGACAATGGAACTGAGTTTGTTAATCAAACTTTGCGTGAATATTATGAGAAGGTTGGCATATCTCATGAAACATCTGTCGCTCGCTCTCCACACAAAATGGTGTCGTTGAAAGACATAATCGTACACTATTTTAAGCTGCCCACAAATGTTGATTTATGCAAAACTCTGTTATTCTTAATGCAAAGCAGATGCTACCACATAGATACACCCAAAATTTACACATCATACGTCTTCGTCATGGTAAAACACCATATGAGCTTTTACATGACAAACTTCCATACTTATCATTTTTCCACGTATTTGGTGCACTTTGTTATCTAACAAATGATAGCGAGAACTCGAGAAAGTTATAACCGAAAGCTAATATTGGTATTTTCATTGGCTATGCACCCAAAAAGAAAGCATTTTGAATTTACAACTGACATACCAGACAAATCATCGAAACAATCCATGTAGATTTTGATGAGCTGATAGCGATGGCTTCTGAACACAGCAGTTTAGAACCCGCACTTCATGAAATGACTCCTGCAACAATCAGTTCAGGACTCGTGCCAAACCCTCCTCCTTTAACACCGTTTGTACCACCTTTAAGAACTGATTAGGATATTTTGTTTCAACCACTGTTTGATGAATTACTCAACCCTCTATCAAGTGCTGATCGCCCAGCCCTTGACGTCATTGCTCCAATTGCTGAAGTAGTAGCTCCAGAACCTGTTGCATCAACCGGTTCACCTTCCTCAACAATTGTTGACCAAGATGCACCATCACCTAGTAACTCACAAACAACACCCAAAACTCAGTCTCCTGTCATTTCTAACGATGTTGAAGAAGAGAATCATGACTTAGATGTTGCACACATGAATAACGATCCATTCTTTGGCATTCCAATTCCAGAAAACGACTCTAAAGCATCTTCTTCTTCAGACGTTATTCCCACCATTTTGCACACTGCTGCTCCTAACTCATAATACATTACCAAATGGACCAAGGATCATTCTTTAGACAACATCATCGGTGAACTCGAAAGACCTATTTCCACAAGACTTGATAAAGCTCAAATTATACATGTTTCTATACGCGTTATCAATGCTTTTATGTATATTTATTGGTTAAATATAGGAACTTTTGGTATAGAATAGAATATATTTGCTATTGTATGTTCTTGGAATGTGTCGTGGAAGAAAACGGAAGATAACACAAAGATTTAAAGCTTAAACGAAGAAATAACTAAGATAAAGATCTCCTGACACCTGTCCACTGTTTTGACCATAACTTGAGCATACGAACTCCGTTTGACGCGATTCTGGTTGCCACGCGTCCGGGAAAGAATTCTCTACAACTTTGGTTTTTGGTCCAAGAACTAAAAAGGCAATAAAACCACCACACAAATAAAAATGTGTGGCACACTTTTCACAAAATCCCAAGTACGGCGCACAAATAAAAATGTGCGCCGCACTTTCACTCTGCAGCATTAAAAACGTGAATTTAGCCTAAAAACGTCCACAAACAACCTTTGCTTGGTCCCCAAGTAAATTTTACCCTATAAATACCCCTCAAATTCGTCCAATCCAACACACCAATCCATATCTCACACACACAATCTCTAAATCAAGTGGGAGAGATGAAAGAGTGTGAGATCTTAGGAATCCATTGATCCAAACATCCCCGTCTCACCACCATTCTCCCACCATGCTACCTACCACCTCCACCATGAAATACCACTACTATCCACACCATATCTAGACACATTCCATCCATTTCCAGGAATCTAAACACTTCCCATGTTGGATTCTTAGAGATTCACACCAAATTCTCTTAAGTCATCACCGAAACAAACAATTTTACCAAACACTCCATTTGGTGATATGTTGCGGATTTCCAGAATTTAAATATATATTCTCCCTTTCTCTGGGTATCTTAGTAAGCAGTTGGTTGTTGTTTATCATGAACTTCGAGTTTTGGTTGATGGTTGGTTGTATTCGAAATATTGGTATTGTTTTACTTTCTTCTTAATGTGAAACCAGCATAATATTTGATGATTTTGCTATGATTAATTGAATATACATGTATGAATTCGATGTTTTTTATTTACTTGATCATTGGTTTATCTTTTGATATATCTGGCAAGTAAAATAGCCAAAGGATTAATTGCCTTGATATATTTGAATCATGTTGCCATGATGAATCAATATCTTGGTATTGTTACTTTGTTCTCATATGTGAAACATGATATAATATTTAGATGCTTTTGCTATGACGTATGAATATACATGTTTATGTATTCGATGTTATCTTGCTTGAATAATTGTTTATCTTATGGTACATCATTGCAATTAAAATAGGCCGAAAGGATTCTATGTTATCATTGGTAGATATGCTTGTTATTATGATTACCTGTCATATATGACTTGTATGTTTTGTTAATATAAAGTCTTGCTCTATCTATATCTATTATGTTATGTGGATCATACCTTGGTATCTTGCTTGCTTTACAAACGTTTTAGCTATTTGATCCGTGACAATCAATTCGCTTTGTTACTTGATAAACAATCTGTGAATTGCTACAAATCCCGTGGAACGACCTGGACTTACCTAATACTATATTACACTCGAATAGGGTATACTTTCCCGAATGTTGTATTTTTATTAAAAATCGGTATTTCTAGTTATTATAAATTTAAAGCTTAGAAAACACACATTAAGTTTTTGGCACCGCTGCCGGGGATTTGTTTAGTTATTTGTAGATTGTTTGCTAGTCTTGTGCATGCTTTGTGTGTTTAAATCTCTTTAAATCTTTAAAATATGTCTCCTGTTGCAGAAAGTATGGCGCATAATTAACTTTGTGCGCCGCACTTCCCTTGTGCCCGTTTGTTATTTTGCGCCGGTTTCACACCAAAACCGCCGCACTTATCCTCTGATAATCCCCTTCTCATTCGTCGTACAGTTTTCTGGCAAACTGACCCAAAATTCTTCAGAAAGTACGCCGTACATAAAATTTGTGCGCCGATTTTCCTAAAAACCTAAAATGTACGCCGCATTTACACCAAGTACGCCGCATTTTCTGCAAATTTTCACAAACAAAATCTGATTTTAAAACCAAAACCCAAACAAACCCCAAAATTTCTAGTCTCGGGTATGTGATCATTTGAAATCCTATTTTATCTGATTATACGCCTTGTAATTTTGTGAATATTTATTTGTCTCTAAAAAAGATTTTTATTTCTAAATTGTTTTCGTATTATTTTTGCTTATTTTGATTATTGACATGTTATTGTTCATATAATAAAACATGTGTTTTATTTTGTGTTTGCATGTTTGCTTGCTTGCGTATTTATAAGTATCACCATAATTAAAATAAAATAAAAAGTTAAAAACAATAAAAATCTAAAAGAAAATTTCTTGTGTCTTTTTAATCTGTTTGTTTGCGATTGTATCTGTTTATATATGTGTTCTTAACTAATAAAGTGTAAAAGAAAAAAAATAAAAATAAATAAATAAATAAATAAATATTTTCTGTCATAATAAAATCGCCGCACATACATTGTTGTGCGGCGCACTTCTATACCATTTTTGTCGCGAGCCAAGTTTAAATTTTTGAAAAATAATAAAAAAAATGCGATGCACGTTGCACTTTCTATGAAGTGCGACGAACTTCTGGTCTGAAAAAAAAACTAAAATAAATATCTACAAAAGTAATAAAAAATATATATAATTTTTTTTATTTACCTTATATAATTATTGTGTGCTAAAAATATAAAAAAATATAAAACCCAAAAATATTTGTTTTTGTATGTGATTATGTTGTTAAAGGTTTCAAACCTTATGTGTTTGCCTTAAATCTAAAAAATCCAAAAAGATTATATTTTCGCCTTTGTTTTTTCTTTCGTATGTGTTATGAATGTTTGAATACTACTAATAATTATATTTTCCTTTCTATTCTATTTTTCCTTTCGTAATGTTTTATGCGTGCTTGTTTTACTAAATAAATAAAAAGTTTTAAACGAAAAAAAATAAATAATATATAAAAAATTGTTTTGAACTTTTTGGGTGTGTTCGTTGGAAACCCTTACGAGACTATAACTCGTCCACTCGGGCCACCGAGGGGTTTAAAGGCTTGTTGCATACGCTAAATGCAACTGTGGTGCCTACGAAAGAGCGCTTTTGTATTTTACGGTTTTCGTAGTTTTGTTTGCAGATTGAATAAATAAGTGGGGCTTGGATTGGTGGTGATGCTTATCACTTGGGGGGCCGATATATTTGGATTATTATATTATATGTGGTAGAATACACATGCTTGGCGTTCCGTTTCACGCCATTTCAACCAAGAATTTATGAGCCCCGAGAAGTTTCGTTTCTCTTATATTTATTTTCCCAGCTTGTCCTACTTTTAAGTTATTTTTTGATTACGCATAATGCTCAACTTAAGTGTAGGGGGGAAATAAATTGAAAAATCTGATTCATTATTAAAAGTATAAACTTTTGTTCGCCCTCGGTAATCTAAAAATCTATTTTTTTAAATTTTTTGCCACTTAGGTTAATATATTAGAATAAAAACGTAGAAAATATATAAAGTTTTGAAATCAAAGATGTGTCCCGATTGATAAAGCAGATCCGACTCTAGATTGATAACATTACTTGCGCATTTATAACCATTCCAGTAAATATGTGAGGATTTTGAGCCTATATATAGCATTCGTATTTTATGCTTGATTCCTTTGATTATGAGTGTGCCGATGACTTATTGATTCTAGAACTTGTGCATGAAATCATTACGAGACCGCAGTGAGATCACGTTCGCGTGATAGAGGTATTTTTATGTGATAAAGAAGCAAACTTAGGATTAAACCAAATGAGACCATCCATTTAACACATTATTTATTCTTTTAGCTAATTACACTGATTAGCTAACCACCCAAATGAAACCCTTATGTTAACACTCATCTTTAATGCTAGATACCTCTAGTTTAACCCACTGAGCCATTTTATTCATTCTTTCTCATCCACTAAAATGAAGAAAAAAAATACAAAAATATATAACCTTTAGCCTAGCCTTACCCCTTGTCGAAAGTCTATAGTTGAGATGTTGGTTGCTTGTGACGTATTGCTATATTACATTTGTGCCGGTTTGATTATGATCGAGAGAGGTTATATGTTCGATAACCTCGCGGGTTTGTGGATTGTTGTAACTAGCAACATGAGTTTCTTAGACTTGGCGACATGTATATTATAAAACCATTTCCAGTATATATTTCTCATGCCTTATCCACATACTTATTAACCCTTAGCCTGTACATTATAACCCGAATAAAAGTCTTCTTTTGATAATTATATCTGGTGCTTACGCCATGTCGGTGCAGTTTTGTTTCTTGTACAAGCTTATGGTACGAAATGAATCATGTTTAAGCAATTGAGTGTGATTTCATTTTACCCTGTATTACATCACATACGAGTGTTTGAGTGTATTCTACTTTCCTTCTTCGTGAGGTGCTTAGTCATGTTATACAGCTTGAAGATCGTTGGGTATTGTTAAACATCTCCCCTTTCACATATTAAAAATACAAAAATATTTTTTATAATTCTATGTTTGTTTTGTAAAGCTTATTATTTTTCTTATTTTGCTTGAGGGCAAGCAAACCTTTAAGTGTAGGGGGAGGGGTGCTTGGGCCTTTTGCACATATTTGTTACAAAAACCAAAAATATTTTCGAAAATTTCACACCCAATAAAATTTTTTAATTAAAAATAAAAAATATCAAAAATTTAAAAAATATGTATAATGTATATATATTATATAGTTATAATACATACATATAAATACATACATATTATATAGATGTATATATAAGTAAAATAATTATATATATATATATATATATATATATAACCTTGTCTTGTCACCTAGGACCTTGTTTATAAAATTTCTTTTCTTAGATTTGCCTGAGGGCAAGCAAAGTTTTAAGTGTGGGGGGATTGGTGCTTGCGCCTTTTGCACTTATTTGTTACAAAAACCAAAAATATTTTCGAAAATTTCACACCCAATAAAAAATTTTAATTAAAAATAAAAAAAATATCAAAATTTAAATATATATATAGAAATTTCCTTGTCTTGTCACCTAGGACTTTGTTTATAAAATTTATATTCTTAGATTTGCTTAAGGGCAAGCAAAGTTTTAAGTGTGGGGGAATTTGATAACGCTCAAATTATACATATTTCTATATGCGTTATCTATGATTTTATGTATATAAATGGGTTAATAATAAGAACTTTCGGTACTTAATCGAGTATATTTGCTATTGTAGGTTCTATGTACGTGTTGTGGAAGAAAACGGAAGATTACACGAAGAATTGAAGCTTAAACGAAGAAATAACTCAAACTCAGAGCTTCCTGACACCTGTTCACTGTTTTGATCATAACTCAGTCATACGAACTCCGTTTTAGTTGGTTCAAGCAACCACACGAGCGGAATTCAATTATCTACAACCATGAAAAATGCCAAGTACTAAAAGTACTAAATGTGTGGCGGTTTTACTAAAAGTGCGGCGCACTTTTTAGTCTGTGAAAAAATTAAATGCAATTAAATGCTAAGTGCATTAACTCACTAAGTGCGGCGCATAAATAAGTTTGTGCGGCGCACTTTGGCCCCCGAACAGCCTATAAATATCCTCCTTGGCTCTCCCATTTCATATATCTCTCACACAATCTTATATCTTACACACACGCATTTATTAGAGCCATTGGAGAGGAGGAAGGAGTGGTGAGGATCCTTGGATCCAATGATCCAAATACCCCTTTAATCCGCCACTCACCACCATAAACCACCACCATAGCCATGAATTTCCAGAGTTCTAACACCATATCAAGACAACATACCATCCATTTCCAGAATCTAAACACTTTCTACTTTGATTCTTAGAGGATTCACACCAAATTCTCTTAAGATCATCATCATAAACCTTGTTACCAAACACTCTATTGGGTGATATGTTGCGGATTTCCAGAAGTTATTTGGTATATTCTAGGTTATCTTAGTAGCATTTGGTTGTTGGTTGATCATGGAACTATTAGTTTTAGGATTGGTGGTTGTTGTAGTTGAAATATTGGTATTGTTATTTTGTTCTCATATGTGAAACATGATATAATACTTGGATGATTTCGCTGTGACTTATGAATATACATGTTTATGAATTCGATATTATAGTGCTTGGATAATTGTTTATCTTTTGGTATATCATTGCAATTAAAATAGGCCAAAAGGGTTAATTGTCTTGATGTATTTTGAATCGTTTGTCTATGACGTGTTAATATCATGCTTATGAGAATTGTATGGTAAATTGATAAACAACCCAAGTGGACTAATGTTTAAGACCCTTCCTTATGTTGACCGACCAGGTTGGGAGGAATTCATATATATGCATATTTGATATAAACCATTCATAATTCACTCGTGATGATGTAGTATATAGGCTAAAAGGATTATATGTTATCATTGGTAGATATGCTTGTTATTATGATTACCCATCATATATGACTTGTATGCTTTGTTTATATAAAGTCTTGCTCTATCTATATCTATTATGTTATGTGAATCATACCTTGGTATCTTGCTTGCGTTACATACGTTTTTGCTATTTGATCCTTGACAATCAATTAGCTTTGTTACTTGATAAATAATCTATGAATTGCTACAAATCTCGTGGAACGACCTGGACTTACCTAATACTATATTACACTCGAATAGGGTATACTTGCCCAAATGTTGTGTTTTTAGTCAAAAAATCGGTATTTCTAGTATTATAAATTTAAAGCTTGGAAAACACACATCAAGTTTTTGGCGCCGTTGCCGGGGATTTGTTTAGTTGTTTGCAGATTGTTTGCTAGTCTTGTGCATGTTTCATGTGTTTAAATCTTTAAAATATGTCTACTGTTGCAGAAAGTACGACGCACAATTAACCTTGTGCGCCGCACTTCCCTTGTTCCCGTTTCTTATTTTGCAGGTTTATACCCGAAGTACGCCGGTTTCACACCAAAATCGCCGTGTTGTTTTACAAATCAAAATTTATAAACTCGCCCTACAGTTTTCTGGCAAACTGAAACAAAAAACAAAATCGCTCTTCTTTAGGAAGTACGCCGCACATGCAATTTGTGCGTCAGTTTTCCTGAAAACCTAGAAAGTACGCCGCATTTACACCAAGTACGCCGCACTTTCTGCAAATTTTCACAAAGAGATTCTGATTTCAAAACCCCAAAAACTGCTAGTCTCAGGTATGTGATAATTTGAAATCCCATTTATCTGATTAT
>BQNB010036652.1:0-49975 GCA_026074375.1 Tanacetum coccineum | reverse complement strand
CTAACTTAAAGACTTCGCTGCAAACAAAAGTGCTTCCCGAGAGACAACCCGGAATGTTATGTGATTTTATCGAGTCTGTTTTCCCAGACATCAATACGGCGTATCCGCTCCATACCATACGGCGTATTGATTGTCTGGACGTTATCAGTCTTTACTTTTTATGCACTTTAAAAATATTATTGTCAGTTCTGGCAATACGACGTATTCATGCACATGATACGGCGTATTCACCAGACTGGCTCGTATTTAGTTTGTTTAGTTTCTTTTAAATTAACCGTAGGTACCAAGATAGGAATATACACGTTTTTCCTGTATTTTACACAGGACCTAGTGAAAGAAATATCGACGAATATTGGTGGGGAATTTACAAATCTGGAGATCTTAAAGTGCTGGAGTCTTGAAACTTCAAGGCGGCTGTTCAACACATAATTCTTGCTCAATAAATCAACATGGAGAATATACCGAGCAAATATCAAGGGAGTTTCTCATTCTAATTCTTTTTTTATTCTCGTATTTAATGTTTTATATATATACAACGAGGACGTTGTATAATTCAAGTGGGGGGATGGAATTAGAATGTATATTTGTCCTAACTTTCATACTAAAATGCTTAAAATATCCTCAAATTTAATTTTTTTTCAAGCATACTTCTGTGAAATTACTTGATACATAACCCACACACAATAACCCTTGTTAGATATTGTGAGGATTTAACCTTATCCGTTTCCAAATGTTTACCTAAATTCCACAAAAATATGAGTGTGGCGGTGATGTTGTAGACTTTAGAACTTGGCTTGGTATATCTACTCGAGACCGCAATGATGAGTACTATGGATTTAGATGGAGTAACTTGTTTAAATTGGTAAAATTTTAGGATTACACCCAAAACGCCTTTACATGTTGCTTATTAACTAACTACACTGGTTAGTTAACCCCCGTATAAACCCTTTGTTTACTCTCACTTTAAGAGTAAGATACCCCTAGAACAACCCGTAGAGCCAATCCTTTAGGAAATACACCAATTGTTTGTTTCGTTACACCTTTACACCTTAGCCTACCCTGTTAGATTAAGTTTATTTTACAGTTGCTAGTTGCTTAATGTGTAAAGTATGTATTTCCCGAGTCTTGTGTCAAAATTTTCTATCTTTGGTACGGTTGGAAGAATTTGCACATCGCAAATGGGAATGAATATTATAGTCAAAACTCATGTATTTTTACTACCAACGCAATTAATGGTACGTCCAAAGAACGAAGAATTACCGAAGGAATTATCCAGAATTATTATGATCGTGAAGATGGTGAAACTACTCCGAGTTTTCGTATATAGTTAGATAAAAAAATCATAAAAATTAGAAAAATCGCAATAAAAAAGAGAAGGAAAGTTTAAAGATAATCGTTTCGCAACTACCGAAGGAATTACACGAAGGATCGATTATTCGTTGATACAAATCGATGATGTAGAGTATTGTATAAAGTGGAAAATATCACCACTTATCTTGTAGAGTATGTAAAGTATGTGATGATTGGGAAGTTGACCGTTACGGGAACGTCAACTTAGGTTGTTGTTTTTGATCAATGATCAAGACGTTGTAAATAGTTGTGTCTTTATCATGGTAACGGTCGGGAAATAAGTGTCTAGCAACTTGTATCTTAGACTTAATCTATTAATTTCGTAATTTTTATGTAACAACAATTTACTTCTCTTTCCTAATCATTAACCATGGGTTTTACGCTAATGAGGATTTGTACGAGCGTGCATGTCGATTCCGTCGTTACGACCATGTATGCATGTCTCAGTTGCCTTGTTGGTTTATTAATATTGGTGAAAGTTAGAAGGTATCTACCCTATAGCACTCTTCATCCTAACCGTTGGTTAAATTCGAATGAGGGTGCGATTGAACACACATGTCTATTCCGTTGTTATGGCCATGTATGTGTGCTTCAGCTGCCTTGTTGGAGTGGTGCTTCTGGTAAAAGATTGTAGAATGATCAACCCTAAACCTTATCATAAAAACCCATTTTACCTTTATAAACTTGTTACTCCTTAGGATTCAAGTGGGGAATATTTGATGACATCAAATAACATCTTATTTATAGCATCATTTATCCCATGTAATTAACCCATTTTGTATAATTATTGCAAAGAATTGTTAATTAATCATTTGTATTTTAGAATTGCAGTAATTATGGAGTGCTTGGTGAATATTAGCAAAAAGCGCGCATTCTGGAGCTTAAACGAAGATATTTTAAAGATTACTGTTCTGACAGCCAATACGCCGTATCCATCAAGGAAGATACGGCGTATTCGTGCCTGCACTCACCAAAGACCATGAAGGAAACATGATCAATACGCCGTATCCAGAGAAGACCAATACGCCGTATTGGAGATACAGTATGTGAATATTCTGGAAGATATCAAACGTGGTCGCTACTCCAAGAAACTCCTGATACGCCGTATCGAACCCATTTGATACGCCGTATCGAACCGACTCTAAACCCTATAAATACAAAACTCAAAAATGAGTTTTAAGTGTGCTAAATCATATTCTTGATACCTAAACCACAAAAGTCGATTTTTAGAGGAGAAAAAGAGCAGAAGAGGTCTTGCAACGCATTCCAATCCATAAGAGACAACGTGTAACTTCTATTACTTTTGTAATCGTTTAGTTTTTGGTATCATTCGTTAACTTGGTTAGTTTACCTTGGCTAGAACATTACTCTTGTATTAATTATGATGTTTGAAGGCTAATACCTTTGGGTATTAGCCATTATCATGAAGATCTGAATGTTTGGTTTTGTTTATATCTCGATTGCTTAATTTATCGTCGTATGCTTGTTTATGTTTATCAATTTATACTTGTTTATGTGCTTTAATATGCGACCTATCATTAAACTGGATCTAGTGATATGGACCAAGTAATCTAGATGCCGAGATAGCTCTCCATATAGTAATTTATACATCTAGACCAATAGGATCACAATTAACAACCTATCTTTGCCTTTAGATTGTGAGCTTAGTTGGACCGGTAGGTGACCCTTAGGATCAACGAGTACGTTCTAATTCATTGGTAAAGATTTAGTTAGTGGACTACTAGTGTATGAATCTTCGTTAAGCAGTAAGTGGGTAAAGTCTCTATGAGCTAGGGTTTAACAAGATCACCATTGCTTTAATCCCTAAGATAGATGATAATCAGCAAATAAGGATGCTTTATGCGGATGCTTTAATTGTGACAGAATTAATATGTCTAGGTCTTAGGAAGAAGTCCCGCCTAAGTCTAAGAATGATATACCACCTCGAGATAAGTAATCATTGCACTGAATAAACAAACCAACTTCTAATCGGATTAATAATGGCTAATACATTTTTCTATCATAAGGCTTGACCGCTCTTTTATCTTTTGTTAATTTGCTTACGTGGGTTAAAGTGTCATGAATTGATTGTAGTCACCACCAAACCCGTGCCAGTCTCTCAGGCTGAAAACCCCCCTTTTACCTGTTAGAATTAGGATTAGAACTAACATAGGATTAACATAGGTTTGACTTAGATTATAATTAACTTAGATTAGATAACCAAAATATTAATAAATTGAAAGATTTAACCTCGCTTCAAGTGTTCGACATCCTACTTACTACGAAACTACCACCGACCGGGTACACTGCCTGTTAAAGTGTTGTTTTTTGTTAAGTCGACAAAATATAAATTTAAAACTTGAACTTTCAAAAATATACACCACACGACGACACATCAGTCTGAAATGACAAGTTCAAAAGTAAGCTTTCGTAGGGTTAAAATAGCTTACGAAAAGAAACCTAAGGGTCTGAAATGACAAATTCAAAAGTTAGCTTTCGTAGGGTTAAAATAGCTTACGTAAAGAAAACTTGAGGGTCTAAAATGATAAGTTCAAAAAGTTTGCTTTCATAGGGTTAAATAGCTTACGTAAGGAAATTAAAGGACTAAAACTGCCAAAGTTGGATAGTCATTTTCGGAAGTATAAATCCAACAGTTTCATACGCAACCTTTTCACTTTCGTAAATTGATAAAAAAGGGTTTCGTAAATACTCCGAGCTTTCGTAACAAATAAACACGATCTAAATCATTTTATTGATTATCTGTGATTGCAAAACGTAAGATAACGTGTCCTATGTAGAAACCGTAGAGGGGAGGTGAATACGTTTCTATTTAAAAAAACTTTAAATCTTTAGTATCAAATCGCCAATCAAGTGAGACGTAATATGAGAAGTGTCGATAATAGGTTTTACAACAACTAGCACATATCTTAACAATACAAGCTCAACCACAATATTAACTACAAAGTACTACACAATCACAATTAACACAATATACACAACTATCCACACAATCATGAACATAATGCAAATAAAAAAGTAAAGCCATAAATGTAAATAAAAGCGTAAAGAGATAAGTGAAAGGAAATGCAAATCGGACACGATGATTTATAGTGGTTCAGTCATGAAGCTCCTCTTTGCCCTACTTCACTCCCCGAATACCCAACTCGAGAGTTACTTCACTAGTCAACAAGCACCTTTCTTGGCGGAGAAAACCATACAAGTTGGTTACATTATTTTTCGACACTAAGCTAGATGTCAAGTTCTTCTTCAGGTACAACCAAACCCGTTATGTTTTATGGCCCAATATAACAAACCTTATGATTTATGGCCTAAACACATAAACGCGTCACTTACATTATTTTCCGACACTAAGCTAAATGTCGAGTCCTAATCTTAGCTAGAACCAATCTGCCACCCATACTTGTATTTTGAGGACTGGAATACTAACCGACACATCATCAACACTTCTAGATTTATACACTATTCGGATCTACATAACTACACTTACATCAAGCCTAAAGAGTTTAGATTATTCATTTAGGTACTCATCAAGTGGTATCCAGAGCTTGTTCGAGAAGCTTTGAATAAAAAAGAAACAAAAAAAATATATTACTAGATCTATTTCTCAGTATTAAGATAGAGGCAGGAAGGAGGAGAGGAACTACTTCTACAAACTCTGACTGCAAGACTTCCTTCCTAAACCCAAGGGGATATGATCTTGGTTAATGAGGATAGATTAATACTTTCTCATGACTGATTACTCCTCTGGGAGTACATTCTGAATGGTAAAAAAGTGCTGAGAAGAGAACTATATGAGGAGAAACTGAGCTAGGGAATATGAACTATACTGCAGAAGAAAGCAGGACAGAGGATGAGAATGAAAGCTAGAGAACTCAATGATGGCACTCCAAAATAAGGTAACTAAAGTTTCATTCATATAAAGATGCAAAACTGGTCATGGATGCCATTGAAAAGAGGTATGGAGGAAACAAGGAATCCAAGAAAGTTCAGAGAACACTACTCAAGCAACAATTTGAGAACTTTTCAGGATCAAGCTCAGAAATAATGGATCAAACTTTTGACAGGTTGCAAAAACTTATTAGTCAATTGGAGATCCAAGGTGAAGTTATTGAGCAAGAGGATATGAACTTAAAGTTGTTGAGAAGTCTTCCATCTAAATGGAAGACTCATGCTTTGATCTAGATGAACAAAGAGGAAATAGAAACCATCAGTTTGGATGACTTGTACAACAACTTAAAGATATATGAACCTGAACTTACAGGATCAACAAACACAAGCCAAAATTCAAAAAATGTGGCTTTTGTGTCCTCTAACAGCACTAACAGCAACAGCAGCATAAATGAAGCAGATAACACTACTTATGGAGTTAGTGTTGCTTATACTCAAAGTAATCCTACATCTGGAGATAACCTTAGTGATGCTGTGATATGTGCTTTCCTAGCTAGTTAGCCCAATTCTCTTTAACTTACACGAGATGATCTAGAACAAATTGATCCAACTGACCTAGAAGAAATGGATTTACAATGGGAAATGGCCATGCTGACAATTAGAGCTAGGAGATTCATCAAGAGGACAGGCAGGAAGTTGGATGTAAATGGTCAAAGAGTTGGATTTGACAGGTCTAAAGTGGAGTGCTATAATTGTCATAACAATAGTCACTTTGCAAGAGAATGTAAAGCTCCTAAAAATTAGGAAAACAGAGGAAGAGATTGGAATTTTCTGAGGAATATTTGAGAAGGAGAATAGTAGAAGAACTGTGACAGTGGAAACTCCTACTAAAAATGCCTTGGTTGCTCAAGATGGAATTAGAGGGTATGACTGGAGCTACCAAGCTGAATAAGAGCATCCTACAAACTTTGCATTGATGGCATATTACATTTCAGGATAGTTTTCAAGTTCAGATTCGGAGTAGATTCTTGTTCTAAATTGTGTAAAAGCTTATGTACTCTCAAAGAAACCAATATGATGTTTGTGCTTCAGATTACTAAAAGTTCAATTTAATTTACGTTCTTATAAACATGCTTTAGAAGGAATCAGTAGAAGCTAGATAGCTCCTTAAGAAAATGAGGTTTTCTTGTGTTTGATGAGGAGCATTAATGTTTTAAACCTTGAAGTTAAACTAAGAGATAATGCTTTAGTTGAAAACAAAAAGAAATTGTAAAAAGCAGAAAAAGTGAGAGGTGAATTAAAACTAACATTAGAGAAGTTTCAAAATTTATCTAAATCTTTGAACAATTTGCTGGAAAGTCAAGTATGTGCATGTTTTTCAAAAAGGACTAGGTATAATGCAGCTTCTCCTACAGACTTTGAGAGGAAAGGAAAAATAAAGAAGAGGAGAACATAGAAGGAAGAAAGAAATTTAGGAAGAAAAGAAGATTTTAGAGCGTTTAAGAGAATATGATGGGAAAAGAAGATGAAAAGGAAAGAAAGAGAAAGAGAAGAAAGAGGTAGAGAACGAGGGAAAGGAAGAAGATGTAGAACGTGGAATGTGGTAATTAATAGAAGAAAGTTTGTGAATTATCTGAGATGTTAGAAAATCAAGAGGATATAAGTCCAAATCAATAAGGGATATCTGCTAGTTCCCTCTCCATTATAGGAAATTATTCCTTCCAAACCTGATCTAATGTTTATAGATGAAATAGTTGAAAGTGAAAATATGGATGTTATTACTGTTGTTACACCTAGTAATGTTAAGAAAGTTGAGTCAAATCATGAGTCTGCTAATGTAAAAAATAATAGTGATGCAGTAGAACCTACAACTGTTAGGAAGAACAGCTTTAGACCTCCAGTCATTGATGATTAGAATTCTGATGATGACAGTGAGGTAGAATTTATACCTAATGTTGAGGATAAAACTGTTAGACCTAGCACTAAAAAGATAAAATTTGTTAAGTCTGCTAGGGAAACAGTTGAGAAGGTAGAAACATCTAAACAAAACAAACTCTATCCTAGAGGGAACCAAAGAAATTAGAACAATCTTATGTCCCAAAGACTAGGAAGTGACTTTAAAATGATTAATAAAGCTTGTTTTGTTTGTGGTAGTTTTGAGCATCTTCATTATGTGTGTGATAAAAAAAGTTATAAAACCAGTATGGAACAACTCAAGTAGGGTGAATCACAAGTACTTTGCTAATAAAATGACTCACCCTCACCTTAATATAAGATTTGTTCCATAAGCAGTATTAACCAGGTTTGGCAAAATTAATACTGCTGGTGCAAGTGTTAATACTGCTGTCAGACCAGTTAATACTGCTGGCTCAAAAACAACTGTGAATCATTCTAGACCAATATCAAATGCTTACAAAAAGGGATATTCACAAGTCACAAGGCCATTTAACAAGTATTCAGCAAACAAAAATAGTATTTTCAATAAAAAGGCTAATACTGTTCAGTGGTAAAGATACTACTGCTAGGGATAGAGCAGTAGTAAGTGAAAACAAGGGAAAAGGGGCTAATGTTGTTAAGGCCTCAGCATGCTGGGTTTGGAAAGCCAAAAACAGTAGTGCATCAAATACTTTTAAGAAGTATTCTTACATTGATGCACAAGGCAGATCCAAGTCTATAATGGCTTGGATCCCCAAAAGAGTCTAATTCTCTTATTTTATGTGCAGGGCAACCCATAGCAGAAGGAGTACAAGGAAAAAAGAGTTATTGATAGTGGTTGCTCTAGGCACATGACTGGAAACAAATGCTATCTTTCTAAATATGAAGATTATGATGGTGGTTTTGTTTCCTTTGGAGATGGTAAAGGTAGAATTTCAGGTAAAGGTAAAATCAAATCTGGAACATTAGTTTTTGATGATGTGTATTTTTGTAAGGAGCTTAAGTATAACCTATTTAGTGTGTCACAAATTTGTGACAAAAAGAACAATGTTCTTTTTACTAACACTGAATGTCTAATCTTATCTTCTGACTTTAAGCTACTTGATGAAAGTCAAGTCTTGCTGAGAGTTCAAAGAAAGGATAACATTTATAGTGTTGACCAAAAGAGTGTTGTTCCCACTAAAGGTTTAACTTGCCTCTTTGCTAAGGCGACAATTGATGAATCTAATTTATGGCATAGGAGGCTTGGTTATATAAACTTTATAACGATGACAAACTTGTGAGGGGAAACTTGTTGAGGTTTGCCTTCAAAGGATTTTTTATAATCACCCATTCTTTAGTGCTTGTCAGAAAGGAAAGCAACAAAACCGCTTGTAAGGCCAAACTGTGAACTAATCAGCAAACCCTTACATCTATGCTTCATATGGTCTATTTGGTCTACACATGTACAGAGTTTAATGAAAATGTTCTTATTTCCTAGTTGTCAATGATGATTTTAGTAGATTTTCTTGGTATTCTTTTTGGCCAATAAGGATGAAAACTAGTGGGATCTTAACGAGCCCTTATAAAGAATTAAGAAAATAACAGACCACAACAGTAAAAAGTTATCAGAAGTGGACAATGGAATGGTTCAAAAATAGTGTAATGAATCAGTTTGTGAAATGTAGGGTATTAAGAGGTAATTCAGTATTGCTAGGACTCCTCAACAGAATGGTGTTGCTGAGAGGAAAAATAGAACACTGATAGAGGTTGCAAGAACTATGTTAGTTGACTTTAAGTTGCCAACCACCTTTTAGGCTGAAGCAGTTAATACTGCTTGCTATGTGCTAAATAGGGTCTTAGTCATTAAGCCTAGTTCCAAGACACCTTATGACCTTATTCGTGGAAAGAACATCATTGATAGTCTTCATTGAACCTTTTGGGGTGTCCTGTTACCATCCTTAAATACCAAGGTATTCATTAGGCAAGTTTGTGTGAAAAGCTTGATGAGGGATTTTTTGTTGGGGACTTTATGGTTAGCAAGGCTTATAAGAGTATTTAAACAAGAGGACCGGATTGTTGAAATAGGACCTTAAACATTCGATTTCTGAAAATGACCTAAGACTAATGTGACAGGAAATGGATAGACTGGCTTTTAGATGTTGATTCTTGTCAAAATCGATGAACTATATGCGTTGTTGCAGGAAAATCTAAAACTATAGGTATTGTAGGAAACTAGAGTTAATATTGTGCAGGTCAAGTGAAAAGTAGGCAGAACCTGAACAAGAGTACTCTTTAATACCTATCTGCACAAAGATCCATTTAATCTCTTAAGGTCCTAAAACATAGTAAAGATGATGTGGAGTGAGCCTACAGAAGTGATGAAAGTGAAGCTTCAAAATAAGATAGGAAGGTGAACAAGACTGAGAGTGAGTTGAATGGCTAACTTCTAACATGATAGCAGACTAAACTCCTCATCACTAATGTATTAATACTATTAGTACACATGTTAGTGTTGCTGGACCATCTTTTACTAATGATGGATCTATTCACCCGGTTAATGCTTCTGAAAGCTTTTTATGCATTTGAGGATCATCTATTTGACCGTTTTCTCCTTTTAAAAATGCATTTGCTCTTTCCACATGTTCCAAATGTGTTTTCAATTGATGATACTGGAATTTTTGGTAATGGCTTTGAGATAAAGATATGGGTTGCAGAAAGTAACCTTAACAATTAGAACAACCATAAGTCAGTCATATTACCACAACAAGAATTGGACAAGGATCATCCTAAAGACCAAGATCATATGGAGGACTTAAATTTTGCTATTCAAACAAGGAGACCTGACTAAGATTTTAATGAACATGCTATGGTTAGTTACATTTTTATCAGAGGAGATCAAATCACAATGATTATCAAAACTGCTTATTGCATGTTTTCTCTCTCAAAAAGAACCTAAGAAGGTGATTCAAGCTTTGGCAATCCAAGCTAGGTAGAGGCAATGCAAGAGGAGCTTCTGTAATTTAAACTTCAAAAGGTTTAGAATCTAGGATTTACAAAATGGCAAGAGGACAATTGGAACCAAATGGGTCTTTAGAAATAAGAAAGATGAGAGAGGAATTGTAGTCAGAAACAAAGCAAGGAGGTTACACCAAGGTTATACTCAAGAAGAAGGAATTAATTATGATAAGGTTTTTGCTCCTGTTGCTAGGATAGAAGAAATTAGGTTATTTTTTACCTATGCATCATATATAGGGTTCATTGTGTACCAGATAGATGTAAAGAGTGCCTTCTTATATGGTACTATTGAAGAGGAGGTATATGTTTGCCAACCTCCTAGTTTTGAAGATCTACATTTTCCGGACAAAGTGTATAAGGTAGAAAAAGCTTTATATGGTCTACATCAAGTTCCTAAAGCCTAGTATAAGAACTTGTCTACCTACTTAATTGAAAATGGATTTAGAAGAGGTACTATAGATAAGACTTTGTTTATCAATAAGGACAAGAGTGACATCCTGTTAGTGCAAGTGTATGTAGATGACATCATCTTTGGGTCACAAAGAAGACTTTATGTCTTGAGTTTGAACGATGCATGATGCACAAGAGATTCCAGATGAGTTATATAGGGGAGCTCACCTTCTTCTTAGGTCTACAAGTACAACAAAAAAAGGATGGAATCTTCATCGCAAGACATAGTAGTGGTGATATTTGAAAAAGTTTTAATTTGTCATGTGAAGGGGGGGGGGAAAACACCACCCCCCCCGCAAACAGCACTCCTTATGGAATAACAATGCATTGGTCAAGATGAAGAAGCTTAATAATGTGGATGTTTCATTTATACAGGATTGATCGATGTTATTAATTTATACATGTTTTTTTAAAATCCTGTTAAAAACTTGCAAAAAAATGACCAAAAAATGCCAAAAGATATGGGTGGTTTGTGTGTTTTTGATGTTGTTCATGAATTAAAGACAAATGAGACAAAAGTGAGCAAAAACGACCAAAACCGACAAGAAACGGAAAAGGCAAGTGATCAAGTGAAGACATGAAGAAAGATATCAAAGCCCATTTCCTGTTTTAAAAACAACAAGGGCCAGAAATGCCAATTCTCAAACTCACTTATATACTACACTTTGGAAAAGAAACACAAGGGCTTGTTATGCAATAATCCCAAACTTTCAAAAGTTTAAAACACAAACGCGGGTTAGCCTTTCTTCCTAACAACCTTATACCCATTTTTCCCGCCAACAAGCACGAACAAACCCAACCTCCCCTATACCTTTACCAGTTCACTTCCAACTCCACTCCACCAATCAGAGCTCACTTCCACGTCACTTTGCACACCTGGAAAGCAGTGATTGGTGCGAACACCTCACCCATCACATCCAACGGCCAAGATTCAAGTAGAAGAGATCAACGGCTAGGAATGCTTGAAGTTCTCATCCTCTCCTCACCTCTACCTATAAATAGGAGCTTGCTATTCAGTTTGTGAGAGTAGTTAGTTCAGTTTTTTTTGTAAATTTCTCTTTTCAGTTTTACTTGTACTGTTCACCTTTTCAAATTGAGCTTTTAAACTTTCAAGTCATTTGTACCTTCTGTTTCTTATCTTGTACTATTCTTTCTAAAGCAATAAAACTAGTTGAGTTATGTTTGTGTTCAAATTTTCATGTTATAATTCAGTTTAGCTAATAAGCTTGTAATAAGCTCAATGAGCTTATTCGTTTTCTCTAGTTCAAAAGTTGTTCAAATTTTGTTCAAAGCTTTTTAAATACTGTATTTGTCTATTTTTGTTAATAATTTCATTTGAGTTTCAGTTTGATTGAGTTTTGAATAGCATAAGGAATAATAAGCATTTCGCTTATTGAGCTGTATAGCTTATTGGTTTAGAGGCACGGTGCAGATAGGATTTGAAGTTGAAAAAGCACTCACTCAGAAAGATTGTGGCTAGGGTCAGAGATTACAAATTCAAGGTTTAAGATTCCTGATTTGATTTCAGCATTTCATAGCTTAATCCTAGTTAGCTATTGTATTTTTCTTTATTGAGTTTAAGCCTGTTCAATATTGCTAGGTTAGCTTAGAGATGCAATTGTTTTGAGCTGATTGTAGCTAGAACTCATTAAGGTTTCATTGCTTAAATTCTGTCATTAAGAAGGTTTAGCCTAGCTGAGAAAGTACCTCTTTTTGAGATATAAGCTAGGAATTTTAGAGCTTAAATAGCTTAATTGGATTAGTTATAGCTAGAGTAGATATAAGGATTTTAGTTATTTAGTTTAAAGATAGATTTTAAAAGCTGTATAAAAATAATCAATTTTTAAGGTGTGTTTGGCATTAGGCTTGAATTTTATGCTAAACACATTTTAGCTCACTTTATGCCTTAAGTCTACTTTTGATAGCTGAGAATAAGCTGTAGGATTGATTTTCAAAAATTTTCATAAGCTAGATTTTAGTTCAGCAAGTTTTTCTAAGTGACCCTTAGATTTCAGCTTTCAATTTCATTCACAGCTTATTTTAATGAAGATTACAGCTTTTACTCTTTTAGTGCTTGTTTACATTTCTATTTAGGTTCCAAATTCAATAGAAATTGAGTTCTTAAGATTTCTTGTTTCCATTTTGCATATTGATTAAACCTGTTATAGCAGTAGTAAGTAGTAGCAAATAAGCCTCACAGCTTTTTCACTAACACTTTTTAGTCATTAAATGGATTCCAAATTCTGAGATTAAAGCTATTCTTAGAAGCTATTAGTACAGGCTTTAAATAGAAGCACAGCTTTTTCATTTTGAAAATCATTTGGTAGCTTAAAAATAGGACTTAAGTAGCTGTTTCAGATTGTGCTAAAGTCTTTTGAGTTAGCTTATCCTGAACCTTCATTTTTTAAGAGCAAATTTCTTGTTATTCTAGTTTTCTTTTTGCTTATTTCTTTTTAGAGAACTTTAGTACACATTATAAGCTTCATGTAGTTTCTTTTGGTTTTTACTTTAATTGAGTATTAAGCTAGAAATAAGCCAAAGTTTAGAAAAGTTAAAATTTCAAAGAAACATTCATTAGTTAACTGTAGCACGGGGTTTAAAAAACTAAAATTTCTTGTTATTCGGTAGTTAAAAATGTCAAAGTGCTTTTATTAATGTTTGTAGTAGTTAAGCTCAAGTCCAACTTTTCTGTTTTGAGTTTTGCTTATTTTCACTTTTGTAATAAGCTAAATTTTGTTTAAGTCGTAGGGTCTGTTTGGTATTTTCTCAATAGTTAAGGGTGTTCTGTTTTCATTATGGTGTAAATATCTATTACTTTCCCCGCCTACCCTTAGCTTTCATCTTTTCCACTTTCTACCCTGTTCTTTTAGGTTAAATAGAATAGTATTAATATTTTTAATATTAGGTTTAATAAAATTAGGGTTTATGTTTTAATAAGCAAAATTAGGTTTCAATTGATTAGTAAAAATTGGGCATTTTTATATCATTAGTTTTCTGCATTTTTTTTTTAGTAAGTTAATAAAAAACATTTTTCTTTATTTTTCCAGTAAAATTTGTATTTTCTAGGAATTAAAATAGATTTTAGCAATTTCTTTTTCTTAAATAAATCATAGAAAATAGAAAATTAGTTGGAAAATTCTAATTCTTTTTGTAATAATTTTCTTTTTCATTCTAGTATTTTTGAAAAATAAAAATAGAATTTTAGTGTTAATTTTTAGAAAAAGTTTATTTTTAGTAATTCATTTTTCTTTAGAAATTCATAAAAAATTCAAAAATAGTTAAAAAATTCTAATTCTTTTTCCTAAAATTTTCTTTTTAAATTTGTGATTTTTAGGTATAAAATTTGTTAACGGAAGTGCTTTATATTTTAAATTCTCGTTTTAGCTCACGTTTTTAATTCACATTTGTTAATTTTTCGTATTAGTTAAACGTTTTTAATTTTTAGTTTCTTTAATACGTTTACTATTAGTTAATTGGTGGCTATTATATTCGTAGTGGTAATTACAAAAATTCAAAAATCCCTTTGATTCGAATATCTTGACTCAATCCGAATTATTAACCTGAATCTCAATTCACGGACTTCGATTTGGGATAGCGACCCGAGAAGAAATACTTCTCGTGTTAAAAATATACTAGTTGTGTTTTCTGTAAGTATGATTTTATCGCGTTATTTCTTTCCCTTATTTGAGAAGTAAGTTGGTAAAGAATATGGTCACGTGATTAATACTATCTATAAATAAATTTGACGAGTGCGTACAAACGCATACCAAAGATTTTGGCAGATGCGCAGTTTGCCTGGGGAGAAGACCGTGAATGATTTTTTGAGTGATATCGGTAGGTTCTTTTAGATTAAAACAATTCGATAAGCACAAAACACACAAGAATGACAACTTTTAAGAGTTGACTTGGTATTAAAGAAAAACAAAGAACAATGGTTGTCGCAAACAAAGCACATAAATAAAAATGAAACTCTAACAAAATCTAAGTATGCTAACTAATTTTATTGTTTACCTCTGTCTAGAAATGAAAAATAAAATGGCTTTATATAGCCTCTTTAGGCCTTGGCCTTTGGGCTATGATGGGCTTTTCAATAATGGCCATTTACATAATAACACTACAACGCTTAAAATGAGCTATGATACTTTTGTCTATGTATCATCGATTTGAGCCGAAGCAATCTTTGATTCAGTGTCCATTTAAATGTGGAATCGCGTTAACAATCTCAATCCCCTCAGATGAGGTCATTGAGAATGTTTGAAGCTCACTTTCTAACTTGTCTGCTTTACTCGTTGTTGATAGGAGTACTAGTCAACTTGTTGTGCTTTGGTAAGTTCAATCTTTAAACACCTTGATCATGATCTTTCTAGAAACCTTGATGTGATGACTTTGATCTTGATCTGTTGACTGTGTATTTAAGCTATGTACTTGCACTGAATATTACTTATGATCTTTTTGTTGACTTTCACCTTTGACTTTGCCATGCACTGATCTTTAGTCTCACATGCTCATATCTGTTGGGAATCTTTGAAAGGCTGTATATGTAATCTTCGTTCTAAATCTCCATAACAGATAGCAGTTTGAAGAAGACACATGATTTTCAGAGATTGGTCGGGAAGCTTTTTATGTAAACTTTCTGATTTCTTCAGATATGTGATAAGGATAAGAGCAGTGTCCTTGCGATCGGGATAACTTTGAGTCGTCATTCATTCGCTATGGATAGAACAATTAGAACATCCAACAAAACGATTTTGTTATGGTTAAAAATCCACTTAAATATGTTCTAGAAAAACCTTATGTGAACAGCACAAAGGTTTAATATTTGAAGGGTACGAGGTATAGATGATTACTACAATCTGGGTCGGTTACTTACCTCTGAGTTCGTGAGATCAATAGATTACAGTATGATACTGCACCTGGGATCAGATAATTCATTCAAGTACCTTCTTAGACAGGATTTATTGTTTCCGCAACTGACAAAGCTAGTTCCTCTAATAGCCTAAGTATCAACAATATCCACTAATGTTCGCCGTATCTCTAGACCAGATGTCCGAAGACTAACACACTATAAGTAATTTCTACTTAATAGAAACAGGTCAAGCGTGAGTTCAGTAAGTTTACTATCATGCTGACTATACTGACCGTACAATTCCTTTATACAGCGTTTTTACTTCTTAATACAATTAACTACGGAGAAGCCTTGACTGGACAAAATATGATTGAAAAGTACATTCACGATTGTGCTTATAGAATTTGTTTGGGCACAACGAAAGTTTAAATACAGAATGCAACTGATGATGTTTTGAAATATGATCCCGAGAAGAATATGAAGTGCCTTGGGAAATCCAAACTTGTACACATACGAAAATCCACTTCACATAGTGGGCGCAGTCCGAAGTACGCAGGCATGGAGCTTCATAAACGAATACCCACTGCGGTGGACAACATCTCTTTACCATCAGGGCATTCCATATAGATCAGCTTTTCTTCAACGAACAAGAAACAAAAGATTCTTTGTCAGTTATCAAGATACTGGTGTGTGTATAACACAAACTTTTGGTACATTTGACATATTTTATTCATATAACAACTATCTAATGCTCCCCCTACAACATGTGCGTCGATAATCGAAAATGTTTTAAGCACACAAAAGCATGGATAGGACTTAGCATTTAGAAAATCCATCGAATCATTAATGTATCCGTTTCCATGTTTATAAGTACACAATTTTCTTACCTCCGAGATCCACGAGTATGAAACTTGTGAAGTGGTTTGATCTAAAATGTACTATAAAACACTGAGATCAATCTCCCGAACTCAATGTATGAGGTGAGGTGAAATAGTACAATATCAAGTTGAGGGTCAATTGAAACAGAGAACTTCAGAATACCTCAGACAGGAATGATATATTGCATATCTGTCTTGACTTGGAAGCATTGGACGCGTCGGTAGACAATCTTGGCAAGCAATAAATCACAGCAACAGGTAACGATCCATTTGACCTGGGTCCAATCACAATCTGTGAGATATACTGATTCTACCCGCCTCAAAACAATGACCCTTGGTCAAATGTTTGGTGGTTAACCAACATGTTTGATAAAACAGTGTTTTATGACAAGAAATGGTTCTAAGGGGCTGAGCAACTTCTTGTCGTGAGAAAGAAATAATTGACACATGAAACTAACATTTAATTATACTCATGGTGATGAAGGACGCGGTTTACAAAACTAGGTCATAGAAATAACTGGCAAGCCATTTAGCTAAAAAAAAAAATCTATTAAAATAAATATAGCACAGATGAGTTAACAAGTGCTTTAGCATTCAAAAATAACCAGATATCCCCATTGGAGACCAAAGCCTTTTCGCTCTACTAACCATAAGTTTGCAATCAATGGAACCATAGGAGAATCTAGTTAACTATTGGAACTAAAATAACGCTATAGGGGGGGGGGGCTCGAAAGGGGTGGTTGGGGGAGGTGGAGAGAGTGGTGATAGGCTGAAAGGGGTGGCTCAGCCGGTACGCATGGAGATATGTGGTAGTCCATCTATTAGCCGGGTAGAGGGTATGATCACTCAAAGGGAGACAGATTTTTATCGGTTATAGTAGTATTTTATAGGGGGTCACAACTAAGTGTTTGGTGGTTGTGGTAGCAACGCGAAAAATGACATCCTTCTTGTAGTGTGAAACGACCTGGACATATGCTGGCGTTGTGACTGTAGCACGTCACGAGTGCTATCTAACTGGTTAGACTAGATTCAAACACATCATGGGTAGTTGTCCGGGAAGGAGCCATATTCTTAATGTTATTGTAAATTGGGTGGGGATATGTGGGTAATTTGGGTGTGGGTGAGGGGGTATGGGGGGGGGAGGGTTAGGTGGGGGGGGGGTGTGGGGTGGGTGGGAGGGGAAAAGCTGTTTTAGTTGGTGTTCACATTAAGATATCTGTTGCTTTCCCAAACCTGCTTAGTATGATTCACACTGATTTATAAGGGCCTGGGGGTTTGGTATTCACAGACATCAAGAAACGAATCACAAACTGATTATGGTCAACAACATTTGCAACTTCTCTATTGTGATCCTGCGCCGCTCCTCGCATACTCACTATTATTGGGCTAATGATACGATGGTTCGAGTGTGGCACGTTAGGGCAATAAGGGTATTGTGAGTAGCACATCACATGGGCTTTAGGTTTGGTTCTTGTAGAGACAAGATACTTCACAGGAACATTAGGCATTTTTGTTTGTTGCACGGTGGTGTCGTGTGTTGGGTCTATTTGAAGATCCAGGGATGGTATTCTTGAAAGTAACTTGCATTCTTCTTAAGAGACAGTATCGGGGTTTAAGGTTTCACCCAAAATGGCGTACTTTTGGAGGTGAGAATGTACTTTGAACTATTTGGTATACATCCTGAAGCAAAAGTACTATTGAGGTTTTTCATTAGAGGCGTAGATCCGACCACTTCTTTTTGCGCACAAATCAACTCCAGTTTTCAAGCTTTGCATCTCAGTATTTAAGGCATTTAATCTTTTTAGTATACGCAGTAGCAGGTGAGTGAGTATTCGCCTTTGACAGTTCATCATGACCGTCTTTTGAGACTCACTATATTTCTACTAAGCATCTAGCTGACACCTAAGGGTAGGTAAATCTGTATCTTTCAACTGAATTCTGTCAGTTTCTAGTGCCATGCTTGTCACATCTACCTCAGTAAGGAACCTACTATTCAACTACCTTCATAGATGTTGATCTGAGCATCTAATTACACTGATAGTGGTGTCTCTTCCTGAAGGCTGGATCTTCTTATACTTATTATTTCAAAAATAGCATGAGAGGCATCTAAGAAGTGAACTCTATGCACTAAGTTTATAGTTTGTGAAATTAAGTTGTAAATCAATATGGGTCTGTTTGTAAATGAGAGTTACAGTTTCTACAAGATACGAATGACCATCTATTGTGTTTAATAAAACTCAGCTTCAGATTCCAAGACTTTAGTGTGTTCCAACCAAAAAATGTAATTAAATGATGAAAAGAAAAAGAAAAAAAAAAACAAAAAAAAAATAAAAATAAAGAAAAAAGGGGGGGGGGGGGGAGGGGGCAAAAAAAAAAAAAAATATAAAAAAAAAAAAAAATAAAATAAACAAATCGCATGCAGATCTAAGGATCTCGCAAAAGGCAATTCGAACTTTAGGGGGCACAACAATATCAGGATAAGAAAGCAAGCAAATAGAGCAAATATCTTTTTCTCTAAACTTTTCCCGCAATTAAGCATCATTTCTTTGAATTAAAAAAAAGGATTTTTTCTATCTCTATGGTCAGGTACGTTGTTATCAAGACACAATTGTTCATACTCGCGCTCCATTCATGCAAATAGTCTGTTCAAATGTCTTCTTATCTCTTCGAAAAATGTATCGAGTTAGCAGCTTCTTGGATACAATGTTTTTTTTGAAATGGTCCGTAAAATGGTACCATTTGTAATTGTCAACAGAACTGTTTGCCATAGATCAAAACACCATTTCGGAACAACATATAAGATGTTTTGTGTTTCGTTAGCTATATCATTTTATTGATACGTCAAATACACTGATGAAAAACAGCAATAAACATTTTGAAGACTAGCCAAAAACTTGACTTGCGATGGTCGACTTTTTATAACGAAAGGATAATGCCGAAGTGGAGGGTGTGGGTTGGTTTTACTAGCCTTGGGACTAGCTAGTTTCTTTGGGCAGATAAGGCAAATAACAATCCTGATCTCCAATAATCCTATACTAGCAAGGGCACAACAACCATGGCAATAAGTTGCTTGTGTCATAGAAAACCGTGTATATTGCTGGTCTATATCATGTCTTGGTTTTTCACTCATCTTTTCATGCTAAGACACTTGGATGTACCAAGACATCTTCACTATCCATATACTAACGGGTGGTGAGTGGGATGAGCTAAAAGGGATATAGTCTGCATCAGTACAAAACAGTTGCACGCACGCTTGGCCATATAACCAAGAACCTGGTTACGGGTACCTAGGAGGTCCTTGTGCGTAAGTCGATGCGGTGCGGATTTAGGTTTCTTAGAAATCATAGAGAAAGTTTGTGTTGCATGTTTACAGATTTCATTTGCACATATCTCTGTCTAACATGTTAGCTTTATTCTTATGAACAAACTATTACTCAACCTAGGTATAACTATAATGTTAATAGATTCTCTTTTTTCTCTATAAAAGAAAAATTGTAGAATAACAATCAACTATTAATATCATTATCAGACGGATAATAAATTCAATTGACTTTTTCTTTTCACTGAAAGAGAATGGATTTAAACCAAATCGTTTTCTTGCACAAGTAATCACGTTACGCTTATTACGGCTGAATTCACTATGGGCTTAGTTCACTATGTCTAACTTTGTTTTCAATGATCAAGTTTAGACGCTTTGGGTATCTAAGAGATATAATTTTGCGTGCTTGCATAGAAGGAAGCTCATTTTAAGGTTCTCCGATTTCCTAAAACATTTTTCTTGGTTAACCTTAGCATGTCGCGTCTAGTGAGGTTGCAAGTCAGTTAAGATGGCAATCATAGAAACTTTATCAATGACAGTGCAGCGGAACCTTAGTTGAGAACATTTGGGCTTCGGTGTCAAGAAGAATACTGATGTATATCGGATCGATTTGTTCATCAATCTCATGGGGGGGGGCTCAGCATCTGAGTCATAATGTTCTTCCCTGTGCATCTCCATCGACTCAACACTGATAATCCACATTATGCAAGATTTGATTGTTCATATGGGAGTGTACCTTTGCGATTGCCTTGACTGTTAGGTGGCACTTGGTGGAATGACAAGTTTGAGGAACATGAAAATAAACATCCCAAATCAAGGCATTGGGAGCCTTCGATGACCACCATCATGAGTCACCAACTAGAACATGCCTGCATGAATATGGCTTAACGGACGTTTTTGTAGTGCCATGCAGAGGTTGATCATATGTTCTTCATTTTTGTTGCCATTTGAAAAAAACGTTGTTTATGGAAATATGCTCGATTCTTAGTGATTTGTGATTGAAGACTGGTGTGAAAGGTTTATGATTTCGGGTAAATTTGAAACAGTAAAATCGCTGTTTTGAGCCCTAATATGACTCCCGAATGGCTCTTAAAAAATGACAGGGCGTCTTCGCTTCAACAAAAGGAATGAGTCTTGACCGTATGGAGTCCGTTACCGAGTGCGGTATAAGAAATTTCTGGAACAATTCCGGAATCAGAAAATTATTCTTATGCGGCGGTCATAATCAAGCAAACGCAACTAGACTGATGTACAAAACGCATATGTAAATGTCAAAAACGCAAACAAAGGTTTGTCCAAAGCGTGAATGGATTTGTCAAAACGCAACGAAAGTTTGTCAAAACGCCATATGGGATATTTGCAAAACGCAATATATTCTCCTTCAAAAACGCAATGAAATTTTCTCAAGAACTAGCAATGAAAAATTATTTCTGGCAAAACGCAGTTGAAATTTCTCAAAACGCAATGACCACTTGGAAAGTCAAAACCAATGGACATTTTCAACTAGTCAAAACGCAATGAGAGCGTGAAAATTTAGTAGCAAGAGGCTGTAGCGATTAATATGAAGTACAAAAGACGCAAATAGAAAATCCTCAAAAACGCAACCTTGTACTTACATCACAAAGCGCACATGGAATTTTGCTCAAAACCGCAACATGAAAAATAATTCTCAAAACGTCAACTATGAATTTTCCTCAACACGCATACTATGATATCTATTTACAGTCATGAACGCACGATCGAATATTTACTCTAAAACGCACGAAACATGATAACCTTCTGCTTATCTTGCGTTTTCCTGGCTACATTTTAATCAACTATCGACGCCAAACACAAGCAAACCACGCGCTTTTTGAGTCAAATTGCAAACTGAAAGGGATATAGCATATAAGGCAAATCACGAACTTAAAAAAAAACATATTAAAATAATAAAAAATTAAAAAAATTTTTCTTAAACTAAGAATTCATAGTCCTTCTTACACCGCTTCTTTTTTTGTAAAATTCGGTTCAAGAGAAAGTTAACATACAAAAAGCATATAAGCAAAACTAAATCACTCTTGTACGCTCTTGATACGAATCAATAAAGTACAGTCTTTTTAAGTATTCATAAAATAGTGCAAATAGGATGGTCTGAATTTAAATCACAAGAACCGACACACAAGGGGTACATAAAAAATTTGATACTGTTTTAATATGTACGATTGTAGTTAACAGCAAAACTAAAGAACTAATGGTTTGTGGGCTAACAAAATCAGCAAACTAAATCAAATGAACTCTAAACTTCTTAACTGTTGCTTACAATTATCCTCTCTATATAGAAATAGAAATAACAATGGCATTATATAGCTACTTTAGGCCTTGCCTTTGGCTATGATGGGCATTTCTCGAAATCTCTAAATTGAATGGTTGCGTCAAATATATTACATAATATTAATTCAACGCCTTCAATAGAGTTCTTAGATCTTTTGTCTGTATTCTTCGAGATAGACCTGGAACTCTCTTTATGATTCGGATGTACCATGTCTGTATTATGTGATCCTTAACATATTCGTTTAAGTATTGAGTTTGAAACACTTTCCTTTTTGGATGTTTACGTTTGTCTAATTTTTAATGTAGTAATAAAAATTATAGAATAAACAAGAAGCATCATTTAAAAGCCAGGAACGATCTCAATTATATTCGAGCGTGTTACCATACGAATAGTATAAAATAATAATCAAAAAAATAATATAAACAGAATTGGATACTGAGCTATCCATTCAAATAACCATATTCCAAATTAGAACCTACAGATTAATGTGATATACAGTTAAGTATAACTGCGAGAGTATGACGGACACAGTATTAGAGTTTACATAACTATAAAGTTGAAGTTTTTAAAGGAATAAAGGATGATTAGCAAACTTGCTAAGTTAGTTCCGATTGGGGACAGGCCGGCTAAAGCCCTTTCCTCTACATTTGTAAGCGACAAAACTATGGACGACCATAATATCTGATGAAGCTTATAGAGCTAATAACGGTTTACACTGAAAAAAATATTTGTTTCTTTTATGTTGTCTCTTCGTGCTAGAAACGTATATGTAACTAATAAATTAGGTAATTTTCCCATATATAATAAAAATACTATTCCTTATACCAAATTCATTACATACTCCGTGGTCTTCTGTAGGGCCATCTAGTGTCTGATGGACTCGTTTCTTCTTTGAGAATAACTATCAACATTCAAGAGAGCACAAGTAAATCGTCGACGTTCTTGGCGTACAACAACAGCATGCAACTCATTCTATATTTGTCTTGTATCTAAGATCCTGCCATTCACGAATATGCGCCGATGAGTTCTACCTGAACATGAGGCGCAGAGTCAGATCTTCAAGCGCTGTCGTCGTGGGGGGGGGGGGGGGGCGGGGGGGGGGGGGGGGGGGGGGGGGGGGGGAACACCGGGGGTTATGAAAGTGCTATAGTGTTTGTACCACTCATCAATGCTCAAATTTTTGAGAATTAAAATCCCTCTCATAATCCCTTGATTCCAAAAAATCGAATTTTCGAGGAGGTTAATGATGAGGAGCCTCATGCTCATATTCATCATTTTGAGAGCATAACTAATAATCAAAGGTACCCGGATGTACCTAACACCACCATCAAACTTCTTCTCTTTCCATTTTCTCTTGACGGGATTGCCAAAACATGGCTTGACAAAGAACCCCCGAACTCTATTCTTACATGGGATGACTTAGTGTCTAAGTTCATAAATTTCTTCTTTCCACCTTCTAAGACGACCAATCTTCGGAAAGAAATAACGAATTTTCAACAAATTGCTTCAAGATCTTCTCCGAAGCTTGGAACGTTTCAAGGAAACTTCTAAGGAAGTGTCCTCATCAGTGTTTTCGCTCATGCACTAATTATACACTTCTATAATTCACACATAGACAGCTAAATGAATCAAGATTCTCTTAATTCCGCTGCCGGTGGCAATTTTCTCTACAAAAGTCTAACCGAAGGATTACAAATCATAGAGAATAAAGCTAAAGTTAGATGTTCACGGAACGCCGTGATGCGAGTGAGTATGAATACTCCTCCATCTTATTCTACTTCTTCATCATCTAATTTTGAATTCCAACAAATAGTGGCGGCATTAGAGGATAAGATGACTTTGACTTTTAGGAATGAAATGAATGAGATGAAAAATATGATGAAAGCTCTTGTGCCTACTCCCGTTCCGATTAAAGCGGTGGAGGAAAGGTGTACTACTTGTGGTAGTAATCATAGTTTTAATGTGTGCCCAATGACTAGGGGAGGTTATGAGTACCCGGTTTATCATGATAATTTTCAACAATTTCAACAAACCGCTTCGGTCGGTAACTTTGTTCAAAATGGAAATTCCGGATACCGTCCTCCCAACTTAGCGAACCAAATAAGACCACCGGGCTTTACTCAACCCAATCCCCAAGCTTCTAGACCTAACCAAGGATACAATGGGAACCAAGGGTATAATGGGACTAGGAATGTGAACCAAACCAATCAAGTTAACCATGGAGCTAACTCGGGCTTAACACAACAAGCTCAAGCTTATCAAGCCCCGAGTACACAAGTTCCGGTGACTTATGCTAGGTTCGAGGCCTACATAAAAGCTAATGATGCCACATTGACAAATTTCCAAAAGAACTTAAATGATTTCAAAAGGGAACAACAAGATTTTCAAAATGAGCAAAGGAATTTTCAAAATATGATGCTTAACATGTTTCAAAAGCAAATGGGAAATAACAATGCATCGGGTTCGGGAACTTTACCAAGTAATACTATTCCTAATCCTAGAAATGAAGTCAAGGCTATTACCACTAGGAGTGGTTTGGCCTATGATGGACCTTTACCCCCTATGCCTCCTCCTTATGTCAATCCGGACAATGAGAAGGCTAAGGAAAACGAGGTGACAAAGGACAAAGTGCAACCCGAAAGTTCACATAGTACCATAAACGTCCAACCTCGGGTAGACCATGGGAAAGGGAAAGATAAGCTAAAAGATAATGAGAAAGGGATGAATGAGAAGGAAAAAGATGATGAGGTTAGAGAAAGTGTTTCTGAAGAGATCTTAATTGATAAGGAAGAGTTTTTCTTGCCTAAAACTCCACCAATCAAACCAAACAAGCCAACAAAAACTCTTCCATATCCTTCTAGGGTAGAGTATGAAAAGAAAGGTGAAAATGATAAAGTACAAATCCAAAAGTTTTGGGAAATGTTCAAAAAGATTCATGTGAACATTACTTTGGTGGCGGATGCTATTGATCTTAATTCCTAAGTATCAAAAGAATGTTAAAAAGCTTGTTGTCAAACAAAGAGAAGCTTAAACTAAAAAAAAACAAGAAGATGGCTATACACCGAGTGGATTGAAAAATGCTCGGCGATCATTCTCAAGAAAGCTTCCCGAAAAGCATGAGGGACCCCGTGACAGTTTGCTCACTCGTGTACTTTTAGTGAGCATAAATGCAAACCCTAGCCGACAAGGTGTGCTAGATCAAAGTTATTCCATCGCCGAGTACACAAAGTTATTTTTATGCCTTCCGCATTGCAATCTACCGGATGACCCTTAGAACTAGCAAATGCTCCCTCTTTGTGTTCTAAAGGAATTGCTAATAGATGTCTTGGTCACATTGAGGAAAGATTGACTTTACCCTGGTCACACGATTTTGTTGTAGTAGATTTTGAGTGTGATTATCGAGTACCTATTATTTTTGGTAGGCCTTTCTTAAGGACCGCACAGGTCTTAATTGACGTCCATGGGGAAGAGCTAGTAATCAGGGATGGTATAGAAATGATAGTTTTTAAACCGGACGGTCGACAAGATAAAGAGTCAATCCACATGATGGACATTTATGATGACCGGTTCAAAGATGTTTGTGAACCTGAGAGCAATGATTCTTCTTCTCCCACATCTACTATTTTGAAGAGATTTGACTCTCTTGTGGAGAAATTATCAAACAAAAGGAAAAGTTAAGAAAATATCTGACCCAGTTGCTAGAAAAGCGGCTGTTTTACATCAAAACTTAGAAATTTTAGAATCATTCACAAAGAAGAGTTATTCATACACCTCAAATTGCTCCGTATGTGCACGTTTTCACACATCTTTCCCAAACAATAAATCTTGAGGACTCTTTCAAATAGGGGATGAGGAACTTAACTTTATTCCAAAAACGAATTATGACAAAGAAGATCCACATTCCAATCCCAAGAGAGTCCCAAACATGGAAAAGAGTGTATTTTCCTCTTTGTGAATGATTTTCAAAGTTTTCAAGACATTTTCAATTCTTAGGAAGAAAATAGAACAGTTATTTAAACGATGATGAATCTTTAGACATGTATTTAAATATGAATTTAATGATGAGATGGTTGATGGTAAATAACTTGGAAAAATTGCCTTAAGGATTTAAATGATGATCCTTTTTCACCATCCACTCCTCTTGAGTTCAAAAAGGAAGATAAAAATGTTGAATCTTTAGAAAGAAAGACTAAAGAAGATTTTGAAACAAAAGATGAACCTAAGTCCAAAAAAGAGTTACAAGTTGTTCATCCCGACATTGAAATCCTTAACCATTTTGAGACTACCTCTTATGTCGGGAGTGATTATGTGTTTTATGAGGATTTTAACCTCGTGGATATGTTATTCCCCCATGACATTCGGTGGAAAGATATTTGACCCGGGGGATAAACATACATCATGTATAAACCTTTTAAAAAGGATTCTTTTAAGGATAATAGTGAAAAAGAGTTAAGCACCAACAAAACTTTTTGACTCTTGATGTTTTGACCACTCCGCCCAACCTTAAAGACTTTCATGTTACCAAGCATTGTCCGGAGTTCACATTTTTCTCTCTGAAACGCTTTTCTAAAAAAGTTTTTGAACACCTGATCTCAAAAATGCTACGGTATATCTTTCATACCTAGTTTGGGGAGGTTTCCACCTTTTGGAATTTCTTCATCCCTACTATTATCCACCATGATAACCTTGTTGGAATATGAGTCAAGCTAGGGGACTCGTTAATAAACAAGCGCTTCGTGGGAGGTACCCCATGCTTATCTTTTTATTTTCTTTCTATTTTTTCTTTGCTTCCCCAAGGACAAATCAATTCCGGAGGGCAAATAGTTATAACTTGTACTCGGTGAACAAAAACTAAGCCGTTTTAAGTCATCTTTGAGCTAACAATGAAAATGATGAGAGGAGGCTTGTTCTCTTTCGTTCTTGTTGGTTGTTTGTGATGTTTGTTTAGGTTTTCCGGATTTTGGAGGATTCATGGTTCAATATTGTGGAAGGACAACCGAATGCCCACAATTTCCATTGATGGTCTCCAATCTTCTCTTCATAAAGTGGGAAATCTCATATCCTTATCTTTATCGAACTAACATCTATTCTTTTGGCATGACCTTAGAATTTTTGTTTAAGATTCCTTTTGACCCTTATTTTTTTTTAAACATTGAGAGACAATGTTTTCCGCTATAGTTGGGGAAGGATATCTTCGATATTGACTTGCACTTCACGCAACCTTGTTTGAATCTTTTTGAATTACCTTTTTGTGAAAAAAAGTGGAAATTTTTAAAGTTTCTGCTTACAAGAGAAGCTTAATAAAAGCTTAGTTTTGGGAAAAACACCACTTTTTGGTAATCCATTGGTGAGAAATAGGAGTTAATTTTGACTTGACCGGGTGAAAATGCCCTAGCTAGTTCTTTAACCTACCTTTTGTGGGATACCAAAGCTATCACAAATCTTATCAGCATTGGATGTTAAAAATGTAAGAACAAGAGATAATGTAGTTTAAATATAATGTATTTGCCGGTAAAGCAAGGTTTAATTTGTGAAAACCTAAAGCATATATGAAATATTTTGTGTATTTTTTACTCCCACAAGCTCTAACACACCTAAATCATCTGCTCTTTTAATTTAACTAATTCAACCAATGTCTTTAGAAAAATCTAACATTTGAAAAGTATAATTCATATAATATGGTAAGTAAGATTTTTGGTTTTAAATTTATAATTTGATCTTCCTAAAAGTAAATCTTTCCATTCACCAAAAGTATAATTATAAAAAAGAATGCCAATGGAGAGCATTTCTAATGCAAAAGCATTTATTTTTCGTGCCAATGTACGCATTCGCAAAAATATAATAATAAAAGCTATAAATATTTTTAAATCGTTGCGTTCCATGTTAGAGTAGACTCGGATGGTCCGCAACTAAGGAAATAAGACAAATGATAATCGTGGAGAACCGAATGAGTCGTAAAGGCATTCATCACTAGGGAGCGCGGCCTAGTGGTGATTGCAACTAAGGGACTTTGGATTCTAGTGCTTTGTAGGAAAAAGTGTTTGACGAGATATCCCACAAACGTTAGTAGCGGAGTGAGGTTCCAAACTCAAGAACACCGGTTGTTGATGCGCGATATCCAATTGGGAGAAAGGCTAATAGGATCGAACTAAGAACAACATTCCTATTGAAAAAAAATAAAATAATTTATAGTATATTGAAAATAAAAGAATGGTTAAAATTTCATTTTCTAAAATCAAGTTATAAGTTTTGTTTCCTAATTTCTATATAAATTTGACTAGTGCTTACACACGTACCACAGATCAATGATTAGATCATTAATGTACCTAACAGCTTCTAGGCCAGACATAACTTTTGATGTGTGTACATGTGCAAGGTTTCAAGTTACTCCTAAAGTCTCACATCTTCATGCAATGAAGATGATTTTTAGATACTTGAAAGGTCAGCCTAAATTAGGCCTTTGGTATTCTAGAGATTCATCATTTGACTTGGAAGCCTTTTCTGACAGTGATTATGCTGGTACTAGCCTTGACAGGAAATCCACAACAGGAGGTTGTCAATTTCTTGGAAGAAGATTGATTTCATGGCAATGCAAGAAGCAGACTATAGTTGCCAACTCTACTACTAAAGCAGAGTATGTTGCTGCTACTAATTGCTATAGGCAGGTGTTATGGATCCAAAATCAAATGCTTGATTATGGGTTCAACTTCATGAACACCAAGATTTACATTGATAATGAAAGCACCATATGTATTATGAAGAATCCCGTATTTCATTCTAAAACCAAGCACATTAAAATAAGACATCATTTCATCCGAGATTCTTATGAGAAGAAGTTGATTCAAGTGATCAAGATTCACACAGACCATAATGTTGCAGATCTTCTCACAAAGGCTTTTGATGTTAGCAGGTTTAATTTTCTGATTGCTAGCATTGGACTACTTAATCTCTGAAGTATTGTTTGAGGGGAGGATAATGTATCATTAAGCAGAAGTGGATGAAGGGTCAGGAAATCCCACTGAACCCTAACACACATCCACAACTGTATCACTGTCTATTCTTGAACCAATCACTATTCTATCACAATATTAACCTAAAATGACCCACAAACCTAGGAAAGCCAAAAGGACCACTGAGATATCTCAGTCTAGTGGACCTATTCACCTTGTTGCATATGAGACTATCTATAAGAAGTGGGAAGATAGAATGGAAAGGTCTGCCACTACTACTTCTAGCTTAGAAGCAGAGTAGGACAGTGGTAACATCAATAGGACCTGATCCATGGAAACACTTATAGAGCCAAGTCCTTAGGGAACTGGTTTAGGTAGTGGTCCCAGGTGCTAAGATACCATATTGGGGGGTGCAAAAGCTCAAAGTAGGTTTGAGGCTGCATCTAAATAGTCTAATGATCCACCTCTCTTAAGAGTTAACACACTTAGAAGTGGAGAGGACAGCATGAAACTAATGGAATTGATAGAACATTGTACAACATTGCCTGAATTGGTAAGCTTAAAAGAATAGAGAGATGTATGATATAAAAATAGATAGAGTGAATTGGTGAGCAAAAGAAATGAGAGATATAATGAGATTAAAAATAGAAAGAGAGCTTGTGAGAATCAAAATTGATGATGGAAATGCTTTTTGGAAAGAAATTGGGGTTAATATTGGTGTCTTTAAGTTAATGTTGGTCAGCCTAAAAGTTAATGCTGATAAGCTTAAGTTAATACTGTTAGGCTTAATTTCCTGATGTTGTTAGCCAAAACTTAATACTGCTAGGCTTAACATAGTGCTGTCAGTTTAAGTTAATGCTGATGAGGGTGATTTTATAAATACTTCGATTCAGGGTTTCATTCGATTCTTTATTCGATTTCAATCATTCAAACGCTCTCTAAACGTTAACCCTAACTCAATTTCATCTTTAATTATCAAAGCACAAAACAATGTCAACCCTAACTTTTCCTTACACTCACAACATGGTCGTATTCTTGGAAAAACCTGCTGAAAGTGAAGGGTTTCATAAAGCTATTGATCTTCTGAATGCTAACCAAATTCATTATGCTTTAACTGTCAATCCTACTATCTACACATCTTGCATTGAACATTTTTGGGAAACAGCAAAGGTAAAGACGGTTAATGGAGAACGTCAGATATAAGCCCTAGTTGATAAGAAGAAAGTGATTATCATAGAGACAAGTGTTAGAAGTGATCTTCACTTAGAAGATGCAATGGACCATAGTTTGCTAACTGCTACATTTTGAAGAACTAGCAAGAATAGGTATGAAAAAACCTTCACCAAAACTACATTTTTAAAAAGCTTTCTTTTCTTCACAATGGAAGTTTTTTATTAATACCATTACGCAATGCCTTAGTGCTAAAACCACTGCATGGAACGAATTCAATAGCATTATGGCCTCTGTAATCATATGCTTGGCCACAAACCAAAAATTTAACATGTCCAAGTATATTTTTGATGCTATGGTAAAGCACTTAGAGGGATGGGTTAAATTTCTGATGTATCCACAATTTATACAAGTGTTTATTAATCAACAGCTTGGTGATATGTTACATCACAAGAGACATATATTAACCCCTCACATACAAAGAAAATCTTTGCCAACATAAAGAGAGAAGGAAAAGATTTTTCTAGGAGAGTAACACCCCTATTTGCAACAATTATGGTTCAAGCTAATCAAGAAAAGGGTGTAGATTCAGCTACTCCTACTGATTCCCATTCCACATCTATTATCACTCAACCATCATCCTCAAAACCTCAAAAGAAAAAATCAAGTAGGAAACGAAGGAAGGATAGTGCTCCTACAAAGTCTACTACTGAAGAGACTACTCCTGAGGAAAATGTAGCTACCCCTTCCTGTGATCCACCTCAAAGTGGTGAGGATAGAATGAAATTTATTGAATTGATGAATCTTTATACCCAATTACAGTCAAGAGTTCTTGCACTAGAGACTACAAAATCTAATCAAGCTTTAGAGATTGAGAGCTTGAAGAGAAGAGTAAAGGGTTTGGATAAGAGAAGGAAGTCAAGAACACCAGGGTTTAAGAGATTAAGGAAGGTTGGATCAGCTAGCAGGGTAGAATCCTCTAATTATGCCAGTTTTGGTGCTTAGGAGGATGCATCCAAACAAAGGAGGAAATTTACTGATCTTAATGCTAATGGAGAAGTGACTTTGGTAGACGAGACTCAAGAGATGGATGATGACAACCTGATGTTTAATACAGGTGTGTTGGAAGAGTAGAAATTTAAGTTTGAGAAGGTGGTTGAAGAGCCTGTAGTTAGTGTTGATGCAACTACAAAGTCAATTCCGATTAGTGATGTTGAAGTAGTTACTAGTGCCAGTACCAATGTTGAAATTCCAGATGAATTGACTCTTGCTCAAACTTTGATTGAGATCAAAATTGCAAAACCCGTTACAACTGCTGCTACAACAGTTACATCTGTTAGACCAAGGGCTAAGGGGATTATATTTCATGATCAGGAAGAACAAGTATCTGCATCTACAAAAACATTTTCTTCTTCACAATCACAAGTAAAAGACAAAGGCAAAGGAATAATGGTAGAGCCTTTAGTACCTTTAAAGAAGAAAGATCAAGTTGCTCTTGATGAATAAATGGCTAGAAATCTTAAAGCTCAGTTGCAAGCTGAACTTATTGAAGAAGAGAGGCTTGTAAGGAAAAAGGAAGAAGAAGCCAACATAGATCTGATTGAATCATAGGATAACACATAAGTTATGATGGAGGCAGACTTTGAATTAGCTCAGAGGCTACAAGCAGAAGAACATGGAGAAATAACCATTGAAGAAAGATCAAAATTATTTGTAGAGCTCATGAACAGAAGAAAGAAACACTTTGAAAAGCTTATAGCTGAAGAGATAAGAAGAAAGCCACCTATCAAAGCTCAAAATAGAAATTAAATGTCCACCTATTTAAAGAATATAGCTAGATACAAACATGGTCACTTGAAGAGCAAAACCTATGATGAAATCCAGAAGTTGTTTGATAAGGAAATGAAAAGAGTAAATACTTTTGTGGACATGAATTTAGAAGTAGTGAAAGGCGGTGAGACAAGAACAGAAGAAAGCTCTAAAAGAGCAGGGGATGAACTTGAATCTAATATGTCAAATAAGTAGAAGATAGATGAGCATGTAGAAGTTGAAAAAAATGATCAAGAGGAGGCAGAGATGAAAAGGCATATTGAGATAGTTAAGGATGATAAGGTAGCAATTGATGCTATACCTCTAGCTACTAAGCCTCCAGTGATTGTTGACTACAAGATTGATAAAGATGGAAGGATGTGATACTTTAAATTAATAAGAGCTGATGGAAGCTCAAAAAGGTATTCATCAATGATAAAGATGCTTTAGGGTATTGATAAAGAAAACTTGGAGATCCTCTGGAAGTTGGTTAAAGCTAAACATGAGAATACAAGGCTAGAGGAGGATTATGAAAGAGTGTTATGGGGTGATTTGAAAGTAATGTTTGAACCTGACATAAAGAGTGATGTATGGAGAAGTCTACAAGGGTACAAAGTGACTGTTTAGAAGCTTTTTGATAACTGTGGAGTGCACTTTGTAAGGTTTAAAAATCTACACATCTTTATGTTGGTTGAGAAAAGATATCCCCTTACACCAATAACAATCTCAAATATGTTGAACAAGAAGCTTCAAGCTGATCATTGGAATGAGATGTGTTATCAACTACTCAAGCTCATAACAAAGCAGGAAAAGGGTCAATGAAGTATTTGAATGCATCCTCCTGATAGTCCATATCAGCGGGTCTTCCATCTTGCAAATAAGGTAGTTTGATTACTCCTTCTGGCATCCTGGTTTTGAGTCCTATTTCCACGTATTTACAAAATACCGTCTTAATTTTTCCTCTTCCTCTATCCCATAGGTATAGTTTTTTCTACCAATTGGGGCCCTTCCTTCACCACTACCTGAAGCTTCGATACATTTCAAAACAAATCTAAAATCCTTGTAGACAAACAAATTGCAAGCACGTTTGTTTTTTACCTGAAGACTTTTTAATGAAGAAACTTAAAGATTCAGAAGATGAACATCAAGTTTAGGGGAGGATTGTTGGGATTTAAAGACTTCAAGATGATTCTTAGAGTTAATACTGCTTAGGTATACTTTGTACTATTGGTGATACTAATGAAAATTATGCTAAGTAGTCAATACTGCTAGAGTAAAGTTACAACTGCTAGCATAAAGTTAGTACTGCTAGTGTAACTTAGTACTGCTGATGAAGAATGAAGAAAATATTCTAAGTACTTACTACTGCTTGTGCTCAGTTAGTGCTGCTAGTTCAAAAGTTAATGATGATGGTTTAAACTGCTGAAAGATTACAACTGCTTGAAAAAAAAATTACTGTCAGATGGTTAAAGACAAGAGAAAGGATTGGAGAACAAGAATACTTACGAAGATAAGTATTGAGTTATTTTTGTAAAAGATATGTACAAATTATTTGTTTAAAAAATCATGAAAACTTAGGAAAGTATTGTAAGCCTTGTAGGACTCCTTGGTGTATAAAAGGAGATCCTATGGTATAGAATTCAATATACCAAAACGAGTCATTGTCATAGCTTCAAGGCTTTTGTAACCCTAATACTTTTGAGTATTCGTATTTAATATATTGAGGCTGAAAGTTTGATAAACTGTTTATCTTTGATTGTTTTATTGTTTTATTGTTCTTCTTAGTATTACAAACTAGATTCCGCATAGTTTGTGATATTCTTAATCTTAGCTTCTATCATAGTTGTCTTGGATCTATTCAATACAACTAAAACTTACATCAAGCTAAGGAGTTTAAGATCTGTTCGTTGGGATCAACAACTCCTCTACGTTCTGCCGTTGTGATCCCTTCTTCAGGGAATCAGGGTGGGAGCTCTACTGCTCCTGCTGCTGAAGGTTCTAACACCCAAGGTAATTGCTTTTGATTTTTACCTTGTTTTCTTCATTGTCTTGTTTTTTTGTCTTATTGTGCTTTTATTTTGTAGATTCTCAGGGTAAAGGCATTATGGTTGATGATGCTACTGCACCATCTGGTGGTGCAAGCCGATCGAGACCATCCTTCGGGCCTGCTCCTTCATTTAAGGATGTGTCTGGTGATGCCATTCATATGGATTTCTTTCCTTTCTCTGCTGGTCCATGCCATGCCACCTATCCCAAAGGTGGTATTGCTGGGAATTGCGAGTTTACTCATGGGGAGTGGGATGCTCCATACCGGCTTACTTTTGGGGTTCTGACTAAGGAAGTTTTCAAGGATCCTGCTATTTATAAAACTGTGGTGGATCAGTTTCCAACTCCTGGTGAGATGGTCCGGGTTAAGAGTTTGTCTGATGATCAAATGACTGTGAAGATGAGTGTGCTTCATTGTATGATGATGTCGCGTGGTGGTGAGCTTCTTGCTCGCTATCATGGGTTGAATCAATCTCACTATGAGTATGTGTTATCAGCGGACTCCAGGCTGAAAGGTTATGAGGAGAAGGTTGCTAACATGACTGGGTTGGAACTTCAAGTAGTTGTCTTGAAGAAGCAGGTTCCTGGGCTTAACGATAAGCTTACTTCCTTCGATGCTTCTTTTTCCAATTCCAAGGCTAAGGGGAAGGAGAGGAAGAAAAAGATCAAATCTCTTGGTAAAAGTCTAGATAATTTGCATGCTGAGGTGGCCCGTCTTTTGGCTGCTCTTAATCAAGCTACTATTCTTGAAGCTGAAAGGGATGACGAGATCCTCCGGTTGAAGACTACTCCTCAGGAATTTCCGTCCTTCTTCTGGGGCCAATTCTAGGGTTTGGTATAGAATTTCTTGCTTCTGATGAGTTTAGTAGAGTTCAGGGGGAACTCCTTTCTTTGGCTGCTAGTGTTGGGTTTGAGCATGGTTTGAGTATGCATCAGGCAAAGGATGAGTTTGCTGTGGTGTTGAAGAAGATGGTTATTTTCGTGTCTGGTGCTTAGGAAAGGCTTGCTGAAGCTTTCCTCCTTGTTGCTCAAACTAACTACGCCTTTCTTAAAAAGATTTCTAAGTATGTTGATGAACCTCTATCGATTATCCTTCAGCTTGAACCTGAAAAATTGGTTCGTTCGGCCAACGTCCCTACTTAAAGGGATGCCCGTGTTTCTCCTCCGGTTGCAAAGGAGTTGATTATGACATCTGCCTCCAAATCCTTGGAGCTATCTGCTAATGTTGATCTTACTCCTTCCGTTGTTGCTTCTGAGCATAATAAGGAGATGGTAAATGCTGAGGTTGACGGGTCTGACCCACAGATGATCGATGATACTATAACTGCTAAGTCCGAACATGCTTTTATGCAAGGTATGTCTGTCATTCTTGATGATGTTGTAGAGTTGGCGGGTGTAGGGGCTGCTGTTGACCCTTCTAGGGTTTAGATTTAGTTTCACTCTTTCTTTTTCTTTTCTTTTTTGTAAGTCCATCTTCTATTAGGGGAGGGGCGCGTGGTATGCCGGAGAACACTTGTTGCTCTGAGCTTGAGGCAAACTGAATGTAGATGTGTTGCTGTCCATCCAGCGGATCTTGAGTCATGCCACCCGCCCTAATCCGAATGGCTTCCCTCCTAGGACCTTTAGTATAGCTGATCAAGCCTTTGTAGGTTCAATGGGTTGTATATTTCTTTCCGAAGTAGACATCATACTATCATGCCTAGCCCTTGAACTTGCCTGGTTACTAGCTCGTTAAGTGTTGTTTTACTTTCTTTGTGTAACCACCAACTACGTTCGAATGATTGTATTGCTGCCTTTATTCGGCTTGTAATAGGTACTTTGTAATATAATTTCCCTTTTAATATAATCCACTCTTTGGTACGCTGGTTTGTTTCTCATAGCTTGTTTGTAATGTTTATACGTTTGCATCTAGCACTTTAGCATTGGTTTATGCCCCAAAACGCCTTATGTTTGCTCCTATTATATGTTTTTTGTATGATCCGGAAGATCACGTCTGGAACACCTCATATATCAGAGCAAATGTTTATTAGCTATGTTCGTACACATTACAGGTTGCTTGTGTTTCCTTCCTCATTAGTTGGTGCACTTTCTCTCTACGACGTTGTTGTTCATCGGAGCTATTCGCCCAAAAGGAGGGGACCACTGTGCCTCCTCCTTCGGCCTTATGCTAAAGTTTTTGTGTTTTAACTTTGCCTTCCTATATGTGTTTCGTGATTATGAGGTAAGTGTGTTCCTTTATTAATATCTAGAGGTAGCGAGCCATCCGAAGCTTACCATGTGTTAGCCTCAAAATATTGAGTCGAACAATGGAAGTTCGTTCATTAATTATATTAGGTCTCGGTCATTAATTAATATACGTTGTAATAGGCTAGACGGGTAAACGGGCTCTTAAATGTAAGCTAACCGGTCACGTGTATCGGGCGAAAGCCCAAGTAATCCTGAGCCCGGCCCGTAGAATTACTAAAGGCATGAAAGCCTTTTAGTTTTGATACATATACACCTCCTCAAGGAAAGTGAGGGGGTTTGGTCATTTGTAACTTTCATTTTGCAAGTAAACTTCCTATTTTTCTCTAGTTTCTCTCTCTACTTTCTCTCTCTACAAATTCTTCTCATCATCCTATCTTAATTTCTTGTTCTTATTATGAAGTGGAAGTGATTATTTGGTTCTGACATTTGGTATGAGAGCCTCGGGTAGATTGTGTTTGTTTTGTGGTTTAATAAGCTAAAACAAAAAAAATATGGCTTATTCTGCCATATAAGCTCACGTCAAAAAAAAATTATGGATTATGGGTTTGCTTTTCTCACTTATTTCTTGCTTCACTTGATCTACACCATCTTGTGTTTCATTTGTGGTTATAAGCTTAAATTTTCGTAGCTTATTTAGATTATAAGCTCACGGTTCAAATTTTTTAGGGGCTTATTTGTTTCACTTGTTCAATCCTTGAAATACTTGGTCTACATGTTCTCTTGTTACAAAACTTGTTACTTCGTTTTTCCTTTTTCAAAATTTCTGAGCTTATTTTGCTAAATTTTGAGCTTATTTCGGTTGCTTATTTTCGAAGCTTATTTGAGATTTTCTTATCCTTTTTTTGGTCCCAACCGGTCATACAAGGGAGACCAAGATCCATAAATTTTGCTTCACAAGACAAGGACACTTTGTTTGTTAGTTAAGTGGTCCTAACCCGAAAGTGACCTCGAGCGGAATATGTAAGACAAGCGTAAGCGAAATATGCACGAAATTTTCAAGCGAAATATGTACGTTTGTTAAGCGAAATATGCAGGTCTAAAGTTAAGCGAAATATTAGAATATTCAAGCAAGACACTCTGCCATATTTTTTATAACTCAAGCGAAATTTGTTTAAGTTCAAGCGAAACATGCAGTATTGAGTTCAAGCGGAATATGTCTAATATCAAGCGAAACATGCAGTGTTGAACCCAAGCAAAACATGCAAGACTGAGTACAAGCAAAATATATTTCAATTCAAGCGAAATATGCAGTTTCAATTTTCAAGCGAAATGTGTAAATTTTGAAGACGGAATTACGTAATTTCTAAATCAAAGTGTAATATGCTAATTTTCTTTGAAGCATAAGCGATACATGCACCACCTGCAGCGAAATCTGTCAGTTTAAGTTTTTGGGAATTTTTCAAAAAAAAAAAAAAAAAAAAAAAAAAAAAAAAAAAAAGACATTCAATTCACAACATACAAAACCTTAATCCATTCAATTAACACATTCACGGTTTTCTATTGATTTTGTAAAATCCCGCGAAAGACACAATTCTTTTCTCGGTTTTAATCATAGACTTGTTAAAAATACGTGAAAGTTTATTGACTTTTCATCTTCCCTACTAACTTCTCATTCCACAACAAATCTACTTAAAGATCCTACAATCATTTTTCACTTCTTAATTCTTCATTATTCTTCTCATGACAACTCCAATTGTAACTTCCATAACCGACAGTCAAATGCATAACAACATAATGGCAGCTAGTTCAAGGGATCGTCCACCAATGCTTGCAACAGGACGATATGCACAATGGCGATCACGGTTCTTATGATACATTGATACAAGACCAAATGGTGATGCCTTACGGAAGTGCATTCTCAAATGTACTTACACTCCAACTACTGTTGTAGTTCCAGCTGTTCCTGCAATAGAGAATTCACCAAAAATTCCTGCACAAACAACAGTCAAAACTGTTCTGAATATGTCTCCTGAAAACAAAGCTTATTTTGAATCAGAAAAGGAAGCGATTCACTTGATATTGACTGGAATTGGAGATGAAATATACTCAACTGTTGATGTATGTCAAACAGCTCATGAAATGTGGGAAGCCATCGAAAGGCTACAACAAGGTGAATCACTCAACTTTCAAGATGTCAAGACAAACTTATTTTGAAAGTTTGGTCAATTCACCTCTCATGATGGAGAAACAATTGAGTCTTACTACACAAGATTCTACAAGATGATAAATGAAATGATCAGAAACAATTTGACAGTTGCTACGATGCAAGTCAATGTTCAATTTCTTTAACAACTTCAACCAAAATGGTCAAGATTTGTAACAATTGTCAAGCAACAACACAAGTTGGATGAAGTTTCATACCATAAGCTCTTAGACATTCTGAAACAACACTAAAAGGAAGTTAATGAACTCCGTGCTGAAAGAATGGCTAAGAATGCTAACCCATTAGCACTTGTTGTTGCTGCTCAGACATATCCATATCCTTATTATCAATCACCAAAGTCTCACAAATCATATACACCAACATCAAAAGCATCACTTCCAACCAAATCTCATGCAACTACAAGATACAAAGGCAAAGAGATAGACAAACCAATCACACCTCCATCTGAGTCAGCTTCTGAAGAAGATAGTGATCCTGAACAAGCTCAGAAGGATAAAGAAATGCAGAAAAATTTGGCTCTCATTGCAAAGTACTTCAAGAAACTCTACAAACCTACCAACAACAACCTCAGAACTTCCTCAAACACCAGAAACAAGAATGTGGAAACTACTCCAAGGTACAAGAATGACAATCAGATTGGACAGTTTAGGAATCAGAGGGCAGTAAATGTTGCCAGGGCTAGGGAAACTGTAGGTGGTCCTGTAGTGCAACAGTCTGGGATACAGTGTTTTAACTGCAAGGAATTTGGTCATTATGCAAAGGAATGCAGAAAGCCAAAATGGGTTAAAGACTCCACGTATCATAAGGAAAAGATGTTGTTATGTAAACAAGCTGAGAAAGGTGTACAACTTCAAGCAGAGCAATCCGACTAGCCATCAGACACGGATGAAGAAATTGATGAACAAGAGTTGGAAGCATATTACAGTTACATGGCAAAGATCCAGGAGGTTCCTAATGCAGACTCAGGCACAGACGCTGAGCCATTGGAACAGGTACAATACGATACTGACGATAATGTGTTTGCCAATGACATACAACATTTTGACCAATCTGAATCCATTAGTAACACATGTGCAGTGGAAACGGGTGATAGTAATGTCACTCCTGACTCACCGGATATGTGTGATAATGATATTCAGGATGACCAAAATGATGTAGAATGTGATGATGAGCGTGTTGCACTTGCTAATTTAATTGCTAATTTAAAACTTGATGTCGATGAAAATAAAAAGATTCAAAAGCAATTAAAGAAAGCAAATGCAACATTGACTCAAAAATTAACTAAGTGCAAATCTATTCTTGCGGAAACTAGTAAAACTCTAGGGGAATCTAATAGTATTTAGGATAATTGTTTAGTTGCACTTCAGAAAAACAGACTGAGCTTGAGGAGTACATTTCCTTTAATAATCGTACTGTTGACGATGAGAAACTTGAACATAAGTAAAATGAAACTCTAGGACTATTAGCTCAAAAGGAAATTGAAATAAAAGAAGGTTTAAAAGTTAAATCCTATGAAATTTTAGTTGTTAAAGAGAAACATGATGAGTTAGTCAAACATAGTCTTTTAACCAAGTCACATTATGAAGGTCTTGTCAAGGAGAAAACAAAGGTAATAACGGATTTAAAACTTAAGGAAGAAAAAGATATTGACAAAATGTTTTCAATGGAAAACCAAATAAAGTTTTTAAATGAAATTGTTTACAAAAGAAGTCAATCAATCCAAACCATTCATATGTTTGCACCCAAATGCCCTACATTTAATGGACGACCTACCTTTGCCAATCTAATGTACCTCAAAAAGGCTCAAAATGAGAAACCATGTTTGTATGTGATCCAACATGACCAATCTGATCATGCAAACAGACTCATCCCCGATAGGGAAGAGATTTTGACTCTTAAAGAAGGGAGTCGCTCAAAATTGAATAAAGACTTAGTCAAACCTTATGACTACACACGGGAAAATAGTCTTTATGAAATTTTTAAACCCCCAACTTAGCATTATGAAATTCAGTTCGCATAGGCAAATGAAATAAGAAAGAAAATATGGAGAAAATCATTTGTGAAAACGAAACCAAATATTTTCAAAAACATCAATTTCTTACCAGTGTCAAAATCAATAAGCAAAAGTAGACAAGCATACAATGTCATGACGAATAACATTAATCATCTAAAAGAAATTGTCGATCAAGCGTGGGTAAAACATTCAAACGACCGTCTTCACCTTCGTAACCCAACTGCGACTAAATCTTTAATGCATGACTTCAAAATATAACCCCCAATGTATCCTTCGCACCTCGTGCTTAATGACCTCCTGAAAAACATTGCATTTAAAATGTCAACATAAAGTTGGTGAATTTCATAGGTTTAATATGAAATTGATGAACTTGAATCTGATAAGGAAGAATTTTCAAACATGTATGATATGCTTTTGCAAGAATGTGTGTCTAATGATATTATGTGTTCCTATTTGCAATCTTTATCTAATTTAGATGAGATAACTGAATTACAATGCTTATATCTTATAAAAGTCAAGGGATGTGATGTCTTGCACAAAAGCTTTTGAACAAACTGAATTTTATAAGTAAGAGATTTACCACTGAGCTTTTACAACGTTTTGCTAAATTAGTATAAACACTTATGTTTCTTGAAAATCGCATTACAAAATGTCAAGAAACAACTGAAAAAAAAAACACAGTTTGCAAAGAAAAAGCGTCAAATGTATTTCGAAAGAACATGAACAAATACTTTGGATATACAAGATTTGAAAGCTCAACTGCAAGACGAGGACATTGCAATTAAGTGAGTAGGGAACTCATTGACAAAATGCAAAGAAAAATCTTTATGGACAATAAGTTTGATTAACATCTGTTGCTTCGACAACCAGATGCTTAAAAGGATTCCAAAAACCAACGATTTTAGGAAAACCGGGCTCCTTTTTAAATCTCTTGATGAGAACAAATTTGCCAAAGAAAAAGTAGTTTAAAAAACTAATGAGTCAGAGGGTTTATCAAAACCAGTCACTCCACAGAATTTGCCTCGAACAGCAACGCAAGCTGTAAGTAACAATATGTGATTAACTGGCATTGTATCGAATTGCAAGTAGTACAAAACACAAACTAGGGCCCATATTTGACTCAGACTTCTAGGAAATACTAATCCTCGCATGTCGACATTACAGGGATAGCTCATAGAACTTATGTGTAGCAGACCTATAGTCTAGAAGCATTCAAATGAAAGATAAGGTCCTGCCCAAACACTAGTCATGTGAAGTTTAAGACGTCATAAAGTAGAAGACCACCCTAGAATTTCTTGTATTTCTATCAAACAAAGTCTGTATCTGCGTGTAATGACGTTTAAATTCCAGATCTTCGAATGTTAATGTTGTTTTGTGCTACTTGTGATATTGGGTGTTTAATTCAAATCATGATGTTTGTGTTTTCTATAGTTTTTGAATGACGTAATGCTAGAACTAAGATGCCTATTGTAGTGCCTTATTAGTACTAGAAAGCCCATAAGTCTCAAATGAACAAAACTGTTTCAACACCCTATAAGAAAAACAGTTGCTATCAGGAACCCACTACCACAAATTTTAAGAGTTACTATTAGGATGCTATATAAGTAAAAAAGTAAGGCATGGAAATTGGTGGATAGCACAACATGCCCACAGGGCATATACATGGTTCCTAAGACAATAAAGGAAAGGGGTACCTAAAGTTAGGAATGTAAGTGTGACCTAAGTCAGTTAGGTTTTGCCATAGATAAATGTTATCTATGCTTAAACTAATGTCTTTAAAACTCACAAACACTCTTTAGGGATCAATTTGTCATGTATTCCATCGTCCTTATTTCTCTTTATAGATTGTACAACTCTCCATTCATTGTTAACTGGGATGCAAAAGCACATGGCTGGCAATCTATCACTGCTGTGCAATTTTGTTGAAAAATATTTGGGTACCGTTCGTTTTGGCAATGATCAATTTGCTCCAATTCTTGGTTATGGAGATTTGGTTCAAGGAAATATTATGATCAACAGGGTTTACTACGTCAAAGGTCTCAATCACAATCTTTTCTTGGTTGGTCAATTCTGTGATGCGGATTTGGAGGTTGCATTTCAGAAATCTACATGTTTTGTTAGAGATCTTCAGGGAAACGATTTACTAACCAGTAATCGTGGAAGTGATCTCTATACAATTTCTCTTCAAGAAATAACTTCATTAACTCCAATTTGTCTCATGGCTAAAGCATCATCAACTCAAGCATGGTTATGGCATCGAAGACTTTCCCATCTTAACTTCGACTACATCAACTTGCTTTCAAAGAAGGATGTTGTGATTGGTTTACCAAAACTGAAGTATGTCAAGGATCAACTATGTTCCTCTTGTGAAGTGAGTAAAGCAAAACGAAGTTCATTCAAGTCAAAGACTGTTCCAAGTTCAAAAGGACGGTTAAATTTGCTTCATATGGACTTATGTGGTCCAATGCGGGTTGCTAGCATAAATGGGAAGAAATATATTCTGGTAATTGTCGATGACTACTCCAGATATACTTGGACACTCTTTCTACGTTCCAAGGATGAAACACCAGAAGTTTTAAAAAAGACTTTCTTCACGATGTCCACAATGAAATCTTAAGCCTTGTAATGTCTGTTCGCACTGACAGGAGGCATGGGTTCTTAAAACAAGACAACTTCATGCATTCTTTTAAAGAAGAAGGAAATTGAGCAATCAAAACTTTACACTCGAATGCTGAATTAGAAAGGCGTTTGTCGAAGACAAACCGCACTCTTGTTGAGGCTGCTCGAACGATGCTTTCAGCTTCTAAACTTCCTTTATTCTTTTGGGCTAAAGCAATTGCAACCGCATGCTATACTTAAAAAAAAAAAAAAAATATTTTAGATCAATCATCATCCCAACTCATGAGAAAACGGCATATCACATCATTAATGACAGAAAACCCTCAATTAAACACCTTCACATCTTTGGTTGCACTTGTTACCTAACCAGAGATGGTGAAAACTTAGATAAGATGAAAGAAAAAGGGGATCCGTGCATTTTGGTGGGATACTCCACTCAGTCAAAGGGATATCGTGTCTACAACAAGAGAACAAGATTGATAGTTGAATCCATACATCTCAGATTCGATGAGATCAAAGAGATGTCAGAGACGTCTATTGCTATTGACACCTTTAGCGCCTGATTCCCCAAGACAAAAAGCCGTCAGAATTATGAAACCCTGGACCCCGCACCCAGAACTACAAATGTTTCTCCTTCAGAAGATACCACAGTTCCATAACAACAGAGAGTTGATCTTCTTTCGGTTTTGTACCGATGAATTTTTCAATGATGGTACTACTCGTGTCAACAAGTCTTCTTCTCCCACCAATAATTCTACTCAACCAGACACACTACCTTCAACAAATACTCACCCTACATCAGAACCGACAACTCCAACAAATGTTTATGCTGAGGAAAACAACGATAATCAAGCAGAATTTACCAATCCTTTCTATACATCGATACAAGAAAATGCTGAGTCTTCCTCGCGCAAAATTGGTAATTCAAATGTGCATACCTTTAATCAACCTCAAGATTCTGCATCCGATGGACAAAAGATCACCCCGTTAACTAAGTTCGTCGGCAACCATCCAAGCCGGTGCAAACAAGACGATAAACTTATAACCGGATCCTGAAATGTGTATGGTTCGCACTCACGTGAGCACTGCTGAACTGAAAACATTAAGGGAGCAATGCAGTATTCTGCAGGATAAAAAGCAATGCAGGAAGAAACTTATCGATTGACAAACTAAAGTCTGGGACTCGGTTGACAACTTTTTGGTAAGAAACTAATCAAGCTAAAGTCGGTTATGGATAAACAACAAAAGGATGAAGACCAAACTGTAATTCGCCAACAAAGATGACTTGTAGCACAGGGGTTATGCCTCGGGAGAAGGTATTGATTTCTAAGATCATTTGCTCCAGTTGTTCGTTGGAGGCTGTCCAGGATTTTTGTCGCATATGTGCACACAAGTCTTTCTCAATTTTTCAGATGGTCGTGAAAACTCGCATTTCTTAGGCCATTAAAGGAGGAGGTTTATCGTTGCACAACCAGACGGAATTGTAGATCCTGATCATCAAAAAAAGTTACGTCTAAGGGAAAGATCTATATGGATAAAAAGCTCCGAGAGCCTGGTATGATGAACTCTCAAAATTCCTGATTTCCAAAGGTTTTACTAAAGGTATAATTGACTCGACCCTATTCACGATAAAATACGGGGAGGACATTCTACTTGTGCAAATTTACATTGATGACATTATTTTTGGTTCCACAAACCTTAAATTTTCTAAACGATTTGAAAAATTAATGCACAGTAGATTTGAGATGTCCTTAATGGGGGAAATGAAATTCTTTTTAGGACTTCAGATCCACCAATCCCCACGAGGTATTTTTATCAATCAGGCCAAGTATACTTTAGAGATTCTTAAAAAACATGGTATGGAAAAAGGACAAAGCATTAGTACACCAATGGCTACGAAACCTGTTAGGAATACGAAATTCCTAGAAAAGTCTCGGTCACTTCATAGATATCGGAAGATAGCTCATCAAGTAGTATTTTGGAAACTTACATAGGTAACTAGTCCAAGGTCCATGGAAAGCCCATGTAACCAAGGCCCATGTCCACCTTATGTAAGTATAAATACCCTCTCCACACATGGAGAGGGTGTTGGTTCTCTTTGTATTTTCACATAGTTCAATCAATCATTCCATTTTTCCCTTTTTGACTTTCTCTCTCAACTTTCTCTCTCTAGTTCATCTTTTGTGTGAAATGAGTTTTCTTCAATTGGTATCAAGAGCCATGGTTCTATCTTGGTTCCTTTAGTGATTTTGTTGTGTTGATTTTTGAGCTTATTGGTATAGCTTATTGTTGTGACATGGGATAAACGTTTGGGATAACATTTGGTTTTTTTTAGCTTATTTGTGCTTATTAATCTAGCTTATTCGGATCAGTCAAATTTTTTTTCTCCTTTATATTCGGCTTATTTTTATTTTGTTAAAATGTGTTTTTTTTTTGTGGGCTTAAATCTCGTTAGGCTTCAAAACTATTTGTCATAATTCCATTACGATAGTATTGTTAGTGGTTTTAAACAGTTTGTATTCACCGTTGGTATTTTTTATTTTATTTTTATTTTTTTTCTTTATCGTTCTCATAGCTTATTTGTGTTTCTCATATAGCTTATTTTGTTCTCATAGCTTATTTGAGCTTATTTCAAAATTAGCTTTTGTGGCTTATTTCTCTTTTGGTCCAAACGGGTTCAAAGTAAACAAGGAGACACGATCCTGTTTTTAAGCTTCAAGGACGATAAGGTGTGTTTGTGGGTTTCTGTTAACGACAAGAAGGACACAAGGATGTTTTGTTTCTATGTGCAGACCAAACGAGTTCAACCTTGTGTCAACCGAACTAGTAAGATTTTAGAACAAGCCGATCTAGTCACTTCGTAGAGGGAGCCGATCTAGTCACTCATCCTTTGAGAACCGATCTAAACCATCCCTTTGAAGACCGATCTAGACATTTTTCTAGAGACCACCGATCTAGTTCATCCAACTAGAGCCGAACTAGTCATTTTCAACTACAACCGAACGAGTTCTAATCCTTCATAAACCGAACTAGTCAAAACAACTTGAAACCAAACTAGTCAAATCAACTTGAAACCGAACTAGTCAAGCAATAGGAACCGAACAACTCAAATAACGGAAACAAAATTTCATGTAATAAGTAATTTTCGGTTTTTCAATTTTGACTGTCGTTAATCTACGGGACTTAAGACATACACCATCGTGATCGTGACATCGTTTCGATCAACGTGATATATTTATTTTACACTGTCGACAACCGTAGCATTCCTCGAGACAATTCTTTACAATCGTTGCAATTTTACCATATTTCAAAATGAAAGTAACAACATAACAAAGGGGAAACGTGTTTTGTAGTTTTATTAGTAAACTACAATTAGAATTTGACAAGTTTGGACCCTGAAATTCAAGACCTTTTACTATTCATTCTTTCTTTGTTTATTTACCCTTAAAGTTGAAATACCTTTACACCGTTAGTCCTTAATTCTTTTAATTCAACCACTTGTCCTTCAAAGTTAACCGTTATTGAACCGTTAGTCCTTGTTTGTGTTTCAATCAACCGTTAATCATTTTTAGTTGCAAGTGTAGTAACCGTTCATCGTTTTACGCTCAGTTTTCGCCAACAAAAGCTTACGTACCTCAATTTTAACAACGATTTCAACAACAAATAATGTTTTACGGTTTCTTCTTGATTTTGTAAAATCTCGCGAAAGATACGATTCTTTTCTCAGTTTTAATCAAAGATTTGTAAAATCCCGTGAACGTTAATTAATTTCAAACCACAACAACAATCACTTAATCTACTTAAGATCTTTATATTTCATTTCACACATCGAACTTCAATGGAATCTTTGAATTCTAATTTTCAAGAAAGAGAGTTGTATCAGTTGCAACAAATGCAAGACAAAGCAAAGGAAAATTACATGATATCATTTCGCCTACTTCATTCACATCTCAAGGTTCTTTCAATCAAAGGAGGATTCGAACGGGCATGTGTGGCACTATTTGATCAAGATAATCAGACTTTCACGGAATCGTTGTTATTTAACTTGGATAATTTAGAAAAGAAACTCGATAGAGAAGAATTTCAAGAAACTGAATCCATTGGTGCGTTTAGAGTACTCATGAAACAGTTTCGGACACTCATCAATTTTCGATACTGTTTCGATGATTTTGATGGTGCAATGATACGCAAGTCCTTTCTAGAATATACTCAAACCGAGATTCAACAATTCCATGATACACTGGTCTAACACATGGAATCTGTTAAGAAGTCTATTGATGAAAGAGCACAACATAAACAAGAAAATAATAGAAAGGTGAATGATAGAGTGATGCAATCAAAAGAGGGAAAGGTGGATTCGAGCAAAGCATTAGATGCTGGTTTGGTTGTTACGGAAAGCAATGAGACAAAATCAGAAAGGCATGTTTCAAGCAGCAGATCCGGGAAAGATACACATGCTGAGGATGCAGATATCAACTCCGTGAATGACAAACAACCATTAGCTGAGGTACAATTGACTGTTCAACATGATACTCTTGCTAATGAACAACAACATTCTGTGCAATCTGAACCCATTTATGACACACATCTGTTGGAAAAGGTTGATAGAAATACCATTCCTGATTCAACAAATATGTGTCATAGGGGAGGAGAGATTGAACAGAATGCTGAAAAATGTCAAGTTTCATGTCCTTTACTTGATCTATCATTTGATAACATGACAACTGAATTTTCAAACCAATCTCTCGAGTCTGAAAATATTTTTCTCAAAAAGACCGTTGCCCAACTTCAAAAAGACTTTTCAAGAATGGAAACACATTGTGTTAACATGGAACTTAAATATCAAAATCAAGCTTTAAAAGACGGGCAACATGGTCAAATTTTGAATGAAACAAGTAATAAAGCCAAGATTAACAAGGAAATTGAGGTACTTGAAAAGATCAATATCGAATTGGAACATAGTGTGGCTAAATTACTTGCAGATAATGAGAAGTTGCATAAGGAAAATGAGCATTTAAAACAGACTTACAAAGATCTTTACGATTCTATCAAAACGACACGAGTTCAGACAAAAGACCATAATGACTCACTGATTGCTCAAATAAATAGTAAGACTGTTGAAAATGCTGATTTAAAGGCTCAGATTCAGGAAAAGGTTTTTGCGAATGTAGCGTTGAAAAACGAATTAAGAAAGTTAAAAGGAAATAGCGTGGATACTAAGTTTGCAAAACCATCAATCTTGGGGAAACCGGTTTTACAACCACCCAGAAACCAATCAGTTGTTAGACAACCGAATGCGTTTAAATCTGAACGACCTAATTTTTCAAAACCACGGTTTGCCTCCCAAGTTGATGTGAATAACGTTTTGTCAAAACCAGTCACTCAACATTATTTGCCTAAGGGAAGAGAATCTGCTTTTGCAAAACCTAATCATATGATTGCATCTAGCTCATCTAGGAATAGTTCTAAGAACATGCCAAGATTTAGTTCAAATGACATGGTTCATAATTACTATCTAGAGGAAGCTAAGAAAAAGACACAAGAAAGAGATAGAAAGTCAACAACTAGTGTAATGCCATCTGCTAAATCACAAAACACTACTAAGAGTTGCAAATCAAAACCTAGGAGCAATAATCAAACATCTAGGGTTTTGCCAACATCTAAGAGTAGTTGCCCAACGACAACTGTTATGCCAAAAGCAGATCACTCTAGGAATTCTAGTCCTTTCTCTGACTTCAAACACTTTGTGTGCTCAACTTGTCAAAAGTGTGTCTTTAATGCAAATCATGATGCCTGTATAACAAAATTCCTGAAAGAAGTGAATTCTCGTGCTAAGGTTCAACCCTCTAAGACTCGAAACAGTATCAAACCCGTAGAAAAGATAAGTAAAGTTAACAAACCTGAAAGATGGATCTCTAAAGGATATAGGCTTTATCCTAATAAGTCTTTCGTTGGGCATGAGAAAACAAACACTCCTAGATCTTGTCTTAGGTGGAAACCCACGGGTAGATTTTTCAACGCTGTTGGTCTTAGGTGGGTTCCAACTAGAAAGATATTCACCTCTAGCACAACCAAGGTTGACAGTGAACCTCCAAATGGTTCAAATGAAGATATCACTAACCATATGAATGCGAACAAACTCTTAATGTCAGTGCAGGTACTCTTAACTTAAGTGCAGGTACACCCTTTAATCCTAAAAAGGAAAGACTCAGAGTTTGGTTGCTGAAAAAGTTGATGTCTAAGAATCAAGTGCCTTAGGGGATTCATAAACAAGAACAGTCTCCAAATAGTTCTCAAGGTGTTAAAGAACAACAACAACGTGCACATTTTGATGATCCATGCCATGAACTTCTCCATAAAGTCTACATTTCACAGGGATTATCTTCAAATGTACACAAATGATTAAAAAGACTGCAATGGCGTCTGCAGACAACACTTCAGGCCCCGCTCCTCATAGAAAAGAAAAGTGTACGCTTCAGTGCGCTTTATCTTCAAAAGAAGAGAAATCTTTTTGTATCCTATGTACATACAGAAAATTACAAAAACAAAATACAAAAATATAAAATCAGAAAAACACAAAATATGTACTTTGATGACATGTCTTTTGGTATCGATAATATTTACGACCCTAGAAATGTCATTCAATAATGACACGTGATTGTAAATAAAGTTCGAGCAGAAGTTGTAAATATCTTTCAAAACATGTCATATGGCTTGTAGTTATTTCAGACTGCAACCCGTTCTTCATCTTAAAGGCAAGTATTTCGTCAAAAAAAACTTGACCTCACAACGGGAATTAAGTTTCTTAGGCATGATCTACTTTACGATCATGCAAAGGCTTGTGTATACTTTGCTACACAACCCGGGCTGTCTCACAGAATATGTGTACATGCCAGTGCATTTATTCTTTAAAAGAAGAGAAATCTTCTTTCATAATTGGTAAAACATTGTATTAAAATCA